>VMBQ01006368.1:0-55789 GCA_007657795.1 Dreissena rostriformis | reverse complement strand
TGGGATGTACTCAATCCATTGTTGCAAAGCTTTGATGTTTGCTCAATATTTTTTACCTTTTTAGTTTTGCCCATTTCTCAATTGTAAGCGCAAAAACGACGCTTAATTCAAACTTCTGCTATAAATAGTCTAGAAATATATACTGTAAATGAGTCATAACGTCTTTTTCAATGAATGTCATGTTAAATTTAGTCCTAAAATGATGCCAGTTATTTCTTACAAATAAATAAAGCTGGCCACTTTTAAATAGTCACACAATTTGGGACAGGATGTTGACTTACAGATTTGTTGTAAGAAAGCTGTATTGTCTGTAATGTTATGTATCTGAAAGCTCTTTTTAATGGGCTGGAATTTGATAGCCCATTTGCCTTGGTTTGTGTAACACGATATGGCCATCTTCATACCTCAATAAATAGTCAGTGTCTGAACTTTGAAATGTTAAGTTTTAATTACAGCTTGTTTCAAAATGGGAACACTGAAATTAAAAACAAAATACCATTCAATGTTCAGGTGGAAATGGCCTTTTGCTTCAACCAAAAGTTTAACAAAAAAAATAGGTTTTAGGCTAATCTGTTACGGGCAGTTTTGTTTTTCATCATTTTGGGAATGGGGCCGGGGCCCTTCAGATTGGGAAAAATTGCATCATTTTGAAAAAAAATGGAAGTTGGTGTTTACTTAGGTCCAACGTAAGAGCTCAAATTAACTAAAAAAAGTTGATACCTTCAATTGAAAAAGAGGCAGTTATTTGGGGAAAAACATAGAAAATGTTTTACGCCTAAATTGACCAGTCTAAGTCCTTCCAAGTTTCTTTTGAATTTAATGGTTGCTGTAAAAATGTAATTTGGTCTAGTAGAAATTTTTTATTGCCTGGTGATTTGGGATGTATGTCATAAGTAAATGGGAAGACAAAATGTTTAAATTGTGTGTTCTCTTGCTTGTTTCAGTTTGCCTAGTACATGGTGAGGAAATCACAGTGAGTTGCAATATCACGGTCAAGCCGACCCCTGAACCCCTTTTGGACCCCAGTAAACGAGTCGACATCACCCTTGAATGCATCGGAAGCCAACCTGCTCTCTCCTTCTACATCAAAAACCAGTATGTCATCGTTCTAGCGTAATTCTGTTGTTTTTTTTAATAAACGTCATGAAAGGCTGATTTGGCACCTAATGATTATGAGTAATATGTAAAAGGTGGTTAAAAACACTCGTTTAGCAAAAATATCTATGAAATATGCTTTATTTTTAAACGCATGCATTTGGAGAAAAAAAAATACGTTGAAATATTTTCAAAAACTTAAGAAGCCAGTGGGTATTAATTCTACTGAAGTGAAAATGATTTATTAGATTAAAAAAATATGTTATTGTTAGAGACATTTTATTTACGATCGCAGAATTTTCTGCTGAAAGTTGTGTTAATGTAATGGAAGTAACTCAACCCTCTTTCATCAATTTGTTTTGTTTTGTAAGGATTGTGTCCCTTCCTAATATTTTAATACTGTTACAAGAAGTGTGGGAAAACAACTTTTCAAGAATGAATTTAAAATAATTAAAAAAATGTAGGCATCACATGTCTTCAATACTTTTTACCTGTGTATTATCATGTTACTCTTGATGCTTTTTTCCAAAGAGTCAACTGGAAATTCAGAGACAGCAGTGGCGCACTTCATCCCATTTCAAATTCATTTTACCTGGCTTCTGGCCCTACCGCCCTGTACGCTGATACAAATTTCAAGGCTGGTCGATTTGTGTTTACATATAAGTTCCAAGACGGAACTTATAGGTTTAACCTTCTTATTAAGGATATGGACCAATTCCATAGCAACACTCGTTTGCTATGGATACACCGTTGTGCAACCATGGCAATAATAGCTTGTATATTTCTTACATGTATTCTGCTCAACACTATTGCCTTAAGAGAGTTTTTAGTAAACAAGTTGTTATGAAACAAATGCTTTCCTCTCCCCATTAGAACTCTCAGATTGTTTTGGGTTATTAATTCATATGAATTATATATGTATTAACTATGTTATTAAAATTTCCGTTGACAACACATGTATAAGTTCAGGGTTACTTTTTACATTTATTTTTGTCAGGCCTTTAGCTTTCACGGGAATAGATGAAACTTTGATCAGAAAATTATTATATGATCCGCACTTCAGACAATGAAAATATCTACTTTTGTATTATCAGGACTGATGCATTTTAACGTAAATAACTTAGTGTGAAGGACCAATCTGAGTTATGGCTGGTCTAAGGAAAGTATTTGTATTATTTCTAATTTCTAAAGGAACTGGTTTGCATTGTATCTCTAGCTGAGAGACTTTCTTTTAGAAAACTATGTCACATCAGCGTGTTAAGGAATGGTATAAACAGGTTCTATCCTTTTAAATATTTCAGTTGTATTATCGGAAAACCAGACTAAATGAATGTGTGTTAAAAATTCGTCTTCTGTCTGCATACTTTCTGCCTATTTAGACATAGGTCACAACTAACTGATCAGTTGTTAGACAGAATTTAGTCCCAAAAAGTTATATATAAAGACTTAACAAAAATGAATGGTAAAAAAAACACTTATTTTGAAACAATCGGATGATGAGCAAACTAGATAGGTGCAGGGGCAAATCTGATCAATTTGTTGTGACTGTACGGATAGAAAAGACTTAAAAGACTGTCTTGATGAACGATAATTTATTAATAAATCATTTGTAACAATTTAGATCTGTCACTGGTAGAGATTCATTGTACCAGTTCCTTATTCCACAGTTTAGTCTGTGTAACACTTTGTTTTCTTGTCTATAACGATGGTGTGTCTTCATATGCACGGTGCCTATACCACGTGACTGTTTAAGATCTGTGCTGGGAGAATAAGGCGCGACCCAGTTAACATTATTAAGGATATTTTTTTTTTATATTTCACCATTTTTAATGGGATAAAGTGGAGAGCTCGCTCATTCGTGAGAGTTTTCTATAGGTATCATGATTTTTTAAACAAATAAGTATTTTTTCAGTAAAGTGCAGCCGCAAGTTTGTAATATGAAGTCCCCACACTGATCCGACATTTTTCTAACCGTTCAATCGCGCGGCTGCACTTTACTGAAAAAATACTTATTTGTTTTAAAAATCACGCTACATATAAACAAAACGCTCACGAATGAGCAGGCTCTCCATTGTATCCCATTAAAATTGGTGAAATATTTAAAAAGACATCCTTAAAAATGTTAACTGGGTCGCGCTTTATTCTCCCAACACAGATCGTAAAAAGTCACGTGCTATAGGCACCGTGATATGGCAAGAACAGATTTATACATTTAATTTTGGGATTATGTTTTGGGGTATGTTTTATGGCGCTTGTTTAGTTATTAATGTTTGGGATTGTGTTTATGGGTATGCTTGGTGGCGCTTATTTAGTTATTGGGGCTTAAACAGAAATTTATTATTTAAATCACACTTTTATTGTTGGGTTTTGCTTACGTTTGGAACAATTTATTTGTCGGAAATTTTAAATTGGTAGCTGATTTTATTTCAAAGCAAATAACAAATTATTAATATAAAATGTCCTAATGATGTAGCTATTTCCCAAAAGGTTTAACTATAAATAAAAACAGTATTTTCCAGCTGTAATGAAAAGCTAGATTACCGTTAACTGGATGTTATCGACAATTGCAATCAAAATCTTTCTTGCAACTTTATACTGGTGATCTGAATAGATCCTTAGGTCAATCACGTTGATCATGGATCATTATTTGAATACCTACAATTTATACCTTCAGCGGTAATTGGTTGTCAAAATGGTGGAAATAGTTTTTCAAAATTGCTAATAAATTGTTAGAAGTTATCGGCAACATTTTGAGAGATTTATTCTTCAAAAAAACAGTATTTATTAATAAACAAAAATAGGTGATAGAAAGTAGCAGTTTTAAAGGGTTCTTTCAGTATACACATTAGAAACTCTTTCAATACACTCCTTTGTCGTTATGATAAAAGTGTTTGATGTCAGAGTCATTTCAACTCTCATGAAACTGGGAAACAAATTGATTAAAAAAAATCTATCACAAATGACATTTTATAAAAGAAATTTTCAAAGATAAATAAGTTTTTTTTCAACAATATCAGTTTCATGAATGTGGAAATTCTGTGCACCAATTGATGTGCTGTGTCCCATATTCATACATTTTGACCCTACCTGTGTGCAAAGAAAAACACAATTTCTACAACCACAAACCTGAATGCACACAAACAATGGTCAACATGTAATGGATGCAAGCCTGTGTATTGTAAATCCTTGTCAGCTCTTCTTTGGATAAAAGCAATATATGTGTGTTCGTATGCTGCTTATTTATGTTTGTTGCTATGCACAACATCTTTTGAGAAGCTTAAATTTTAGTGTTGACAAACTTATAAAAAAAAAACTTGTAATATTATGATGCTAAGGAAAGGAACTAAGTATAGATAAAAAAGGTGGATTTTTTTTTAAACAGACATTTAGTTGTGGGCACATTTTATAACCTAAATCATTTTGGTTACCAGCACATATTGGAATTTGGGCACAAATTCACTGCGATATCATTTAACAAGCTTTAAATATCCACATGGAGCATATAGGCATACATACAACTTGTCTGTCCGTACGTACGTACACTTGTGTTTTGAACTACTCATTAACTGCGCGTCGGATTTCGCTCAATCTTTCACATTTCCAAGATCTTAATGTATATGTGACGACTAAGAAAGGAATTTTGGCTGCAATGAGTTTGGCAGGATCATGGCCCTTTTTTCCCACGAAAGAATATTTTACTCAAACTTTCATAGTTGAATTACCTGTATATGTAGATGATCTTTAAGAAAGAAATTTCAGCTGCTATGAGTTTTTGCCGAATTATTGCCCTAAGTTTTTTTCCAGTATAGAATACGTTGTCTCAAATTGTTGTGTTTTTAACTCTTCTTTTACTACATCTTGATTCTTTTTCTAAAATTTCACAGTTACCTTAATTTCTTAGATGAGTGTTAAGCAAGGAATTTTGGATGCGACGCGTTTTGGCAGAAATATGGCCCCTAAACTAGCCATTACCTACTTTGTGAATCTCGCTCAACATGACCACAACATAACATATAGTCACCTGAAGTTTGAAGTTTACTCGTTAATTACTGTATGGATCTTGCTCAAATTTTCATAGTTTAAAGACCTGATTTTGTTTGTGATTATCAACAAAGGAATGTTAATTGTGACCAGTTTTGTCTGATAATGGCCCTTTGTGGTTTTGTCCACTGTAGAATACATTTTGGATTAGTCAGTGTCGAAACATGTGTTGTTGGGGCATCAGTGTCTGACACATTTGTAGTTTATATTCATTTGCTTCCAATAAACATGTTACTGCGTGCATAGGACAGAACTATTGTGTTTTCTCTTACAGTTTGAAGAATAACAAATATATAAAAAAAATCTATTTGAGTGGTTTCACAATCTGATACTTGTGTTCATACAGTAAGTCGTCATGTTACTTTCATTTTTCATGTTCGCATATCCATCATTCCAGTGAAGATATAATTGCAATTCAATGTCATTCAAGAATGAAATTAACAATTATGGTATATGTTACATTTAGTATTACAAAAAGCCTATTATGTTGTTAAGCAACAATGTATATATATATATTTTAATGTATTTTATCATAAAGGATGTCAGTATAATTGTGAATGATAGGTTGCAAATATTTTAACATTTTACACTGTCTGTGTGAATGTAAAAACACTTGAGCCCTGTTCACAGATGGGCAAAATGTTTACTTTATCAATATCCACTTTGATTATTTATTGCACAGTAGTAGTATGTGATCACGTAAGACAAAGACCGTTTACACTGAGCCCTGTACAAGAGGGTATAACAATTTCAAAATCATTGACATCGACCCCCATATGTCATGATGCCCCTTGTGCCCACCTCCTTCCCCTTCATTCACGTTGCCGTTTTTCAGTAATCCTGCTCCCCGAGTGACAGCAACTCCTGGATGACGCCATTTATGTTTCGTCTTTTGTGTCCATAGCTCATTGACGTGTTTTATATTTTGCCCTTGCTGGATATTGGCTATACCTACAGCGGAACTTCTTTGAACTTGTAACACATGGGAAGAGAAAAGAAAATTTGACCGATAAAAGGATGCCAACAGTCTTTTGTTTTTTCTTGCTAACAAATTTAAAGTCATACTTTTTATTAATACATGAAATTTAAAATTACTGATAAAGCAAATGATCAATAAAACATGTTCAAGGTCTGAGCGATTGCGTCTGCTGCAAATGTGTATGGCAAATACAAATGTTTCACTCACAGTCTTCTGTCTTGAATATGTCTTGTCTTGCGTGTCATAGCAAAGTGACTTACACAATTTTGAAATTAATACATTTTAGAAGATTTTTTCAGTTATTATTGAGTTATACTTTAGGCCAGGGCCTTTTAGGTGGTCAGTGTTTAAAGCAGTTTCACTGTACTATGTTATATTGTGTTATTACCCAGCTAGATAAATGTAAGTGTATACTGAAAGGGAATGTTTTTGAGTTCTTACTTTATTTTACTTGAAATACAGGTAACAATGGGTTGTGTAAATTTTGAGAAAGCCCATGAAAGGTCTGAACTCCTGCTGAAACTGCTGCTTAGACATGATCTGAAAAGGTTTAGAATTTCAGTTCCATGCACGGGAGCCTCATTGACCGTTCATAAATAACTTCTGGAAAACAATGAAATGAAAAATCGTTAGATTCGGATGGGAATGAATGGTTTCAAACTTTCATTTACTATCTATCATTTCTCACATCATTAATCATTATTCTCCTCTGCTCCTGTTCATCAGTGCATATTCTGTGATAGGAATCCTCAAATGACATAATTGTTTGTGTTGATCTTGGAACATCTACAAAATGAGCAACTGAGGCAAAAAGTCCGTCTGACTCAAAATATTACACAATGCTTTGTTTTTAAATATTTATAGGATTAACTGGAGGTTCAAATCAAATAACGGCGTGACAGTTCAGCTAACTGAAGGGTTTTACACACACTCGAGTATGAAGCAGTATTTTGAAGTGTGATCTTCCATTAGGCACTACGCAAACTACGAGTCTGGTTACCGATTCAGTATTCAGATACATGTATTTAGTATGTTGAACTACATGTACTAGTCTTTGCCAAAGATAGTATCATTATCCTTTGTGCTTTTACATTTTATCACCTGTTGCTCCTTGAGGCTTTGAGCGATAAAGACTGTATCTGATATGAAAATAGTAAGCAGAGTTTTAAGCTCAAACCTTGTTCATTTTTATGCCCCGCCATGAAAATGGCGGAAGGGTATATATTGTTAGCCCTGTCCGTGTGTTTGTGTTGAACATTTCGTGTCCGGCTTGTAACTTTGTTGTACATAAAGGGATTTCAATTAAAATGGAACAAACGATTATCATATAAAGTATGTGTGAAGCGTTTAAAAACTATGTCACTTGCTTCAAGGTCAAGGTCACAGTTGTATGCTGTATGCACCAACTTTGATGCTTGCATAAAGGTCAATGTCACAAATGTGAAATAGGCTTTATGTGTTCAACCGTTGCAAAGGACAGTTTCATGCATGCTCTATTAATTTTAACATCATGTGTTGTCAAGACCAATAGTTTCTGTGTCCATTGAAATATAGCGGTGGCATCCGTGTCCTTTGGACACATTGCTAGTTCTGGATCAGTCTCATAAATACATAAGGGTGTTTCATGTTGGCTTTCAGAATGAACTGAGTGTGATTTTTTGCACTAAATCCTCACTAAATCAAGTTCTGGTGGTTTTACTTGAGGGTTGGGTAGTCCTATGTCACAGTAGAATTCTGTACATTTCCTTGTGTCTGTATGTCCATCCTGCAAAGTGCTCATGTAGCGTTGCATTGTTTTTTTCTTAAGATTACACGTTTGAAACAAAAAAAAATACGCCTTATTGTAAATTATTCATTATCTCAGTCATTCCATTCAATTTATCTATAAATTATTCAAAGAACAAATTGTAAATCCGATCAAAAATGCTCACCGGGCAAGACTTAAAGTGACCCTGAGTGAACATTGGTTTATGACTCCAGCTCAGTTAAAGGTTGAAAAATAATCTCTAAATGTTGAACCCTTAGTAGCAAAACAACAACACGGATTTCCCAATTTAAGTCAAAACACCGCGATTTTTTCCAATCAAAGGGGACCCAGCCCCATTCCCAAAATGGTGTAAAAACATACCTCTTTTAATGGGCCATAGTCAAAAAAGGATTGGATGTTAAAAAAACAAACATTTCCTGTGATATAGTCAACATTGTTTCAAGGTTAAAAAAGAACCTAGAGTAACGCATGGGAAAAAGTTTAAACAGAAAAGATTCAACATTGATTATTATGGGTTCATTTTTGCATGATGTGGTCCTAGATAAAATATTTTCACTCAATCATACTTGAAAGTCATCCAAGTGTAGCGCAAACCGAATGTCAAGTTAATAGCCATGCAAACAGGCTTCTTGTTTCTTAGTGCCTTTCTAGATTTTGACCTTTCTAGATTATCACTGTATTTATCATTTTATTTATGCATCTATACTGCTGTTTTCCCTCTAGATATGTTATATCCTTCATATATAGATCAATAGAAAAGTTATTTAAACTATATTTATCTCATCCTATCATATCTCAGAATATTTTATTCATAACAAATATAATCAATGGTAGGTAAAAATTACTATTATTGCTGAACTGCATATATAATTATACCCCCATTGCCATTGGTCATGGAGGCTATATAGGAGTCACTTTGTCGGTCGGTCGGTCTGTCGGTCGGTCGGTCTGTCTGTCCCGAAATTTTCATCCGATCTTCACCAAAGTTGGTCAGAAGTTGTATCTAGATGATGTCTAGGTAAAGTTTGATTATTGGTTATGCCTGGTCAAAAACTAGGTCACTTAGTGCGTTTTAAACCGAAAGTTTGTCCGGACCAGAACTATGTCATTTATCGTTAGATTTTTTAAAAGACTTGGTACATTTGTTCTCCATTATTGGACGGTGTGTCATGCGAAAGAAGTACGTCGATATCTCCAAGGTCAAGGTCACACTTTGAGTTCAAAGGTCAAAAATGGCCATAAATAAGCTTGTCTGGGCCATAACTATGTCGTTCATTGTGAGATTTTAAAATCATTTGGCACATGTGTTCATTATAATTGGACGGTGTGTCATGCGAAAGAAGTAGGTCAATATCTCCAAGGTCAAGGTCACATTTTGAGTTCAAAGGTCACAACTGGCCATAGATGAGATTGTCCGGGCCATAAATATGTCGTTCATTGTGAGATTTTAAAATCATTTGGCACATGTGTTCACCATCATTAGACGGCGTGTCATGCGAAAGAATTACGTCGATATCTGCAACGTCAAGGTCACACTTTGAGTTCAAAGGTCAAAATGGCCATACATGATCTTGTACGGGCCATAACTATGTCATTCATTGTGAGATTTTAAAATTACTCGGTTCTTGTGCTTACAATTATTGGACGGTGTGTCATGCGAAAGAATTGCGTCGATATCTCCAAGAACAAGGTCACACTTTGAGTTCAAAGGTCAAAAATGGCCATTAATGATCTTGTCCGGGTCATAACTATTTCATTCATTGTGAGATTATAAAATTACTCTGACACTTGTTCAACATCATTGGACGGTGTGTCATGCGAAAGAATTATGTCAATATCTCCAAGGTCAAGGTCACACTTGGAGTTCAAATGTCAAAATGGCCATAAATGAGCATGTCCGGGCCATAACTATGTCATTCATTGTGAGATTTTAAAACGACTCTGTACATTAATTTTGTTCACAGTCATTGGACGGCGTGTCATGCGAAAGAATTCAAGAGTTCAAAGGTCAAAATGGCCATAAATAATAATGTCATAATAATTCTTAAAAATCGCCATAAATTAGCTTCTCTTGACAGTATGCAAAATATTTTCTGTCAATGCAGCATGTGGGGGTATACGTCACGTCTGTGACAAAGCTCTAGTTTTGTTTGGAGCCTCCGAGGGTCAGTGGAACTTGACAATATATTTCATGAGGAAAACTGTTGAAAAATCTTGAAGAAAGTTCACATTCAAAATGTTTCCTGCTTTGCTTTAACTTGGCTTTTAGCTTTAAAGGCGAAACATGCTATTTTTCAGACCAGACAAAATGTGTACATGTTATAATGCATATTTTATCTTTTAGATGATCAAGAATAAAAAACATTTTTTTAATTAATGGATTATCATTTTAAGTTTATAGCATAGGAGTCTGGTTATTTCTTTTTTTTGTCTAATATGGCCCTAATCCCAACCACACAAATTATATAGTTTTCTAAAACACAACCACTAAATATTTCTACTTTTATTTAAAACAGCCTAATTTTCTCAATCCAAAGGGCCTCGGCCCCATTCCCGAAAATGGTTGAAAAAACGCTGCGTAGTATAGGGTTATCAATTGATACTCAAAATTAACAAACATTTAATTTATTTTTGTGAAGTTAAATTCCTAAAGACATATAGATTATTTTTCTATGATCACGAGTGAAATAACACACGATCTTACACTAACTTGACTAATTTTTTTATTTCTTTTATGCCCCTTTTTCAAGAAAATAATAAAGAGCTGTTTTCCTTTCGCTGAAAAATTAACCTTTTTCCCGTGGCGTGCCTCAATACATTGAAATGACGTCATTTTGTTGACGAAATGACGTCATTATTCCAGCGAAAATGTGTTTATTTTCACTACTGTTATTTCACTGCAGAAATGTCATATTTTATTATTAGGTATAAAAGAAATATGAATCACTTGAAAATGGTGGTGATCTTTTTTCCCACAAGTAAATCTGTAGGATCCTTGTTTGAATATAGCCTTGACCCACATTTGACTGTTTGCAAATATTAATGAAATCATGCCTGCATCCTTCTTGCAATTTTTATGTGACCATAGCCATGTCATATGGTCTTATTTAAAATAATTGATAATGCTAAAAAAAAACTAATTTTCATTTCAAATTGTTATATTTTCTTCCTAAGATGTTTTCAAATTAAAACTCTTAAACAATTATGTTTCTGGGCCAGAATTTTATTTCAAAAGCTGGAGAGATTTCTCAGTGGTGTGGCATTTGTCAGTGACTGTCCTTCAGCAAATGGAGGTAACTTCTGTCAGTTAATCAAGGGAGGTAACAATGAGAAGTGCTTTGTTGATTCAGAAACTAACCTGGGATCTCATTGTCGTTGCTTTTTATCTCCTTAGAGTGGTCTGGATGTTCGCGTCGTCCTTTGGCACAGAGAACAGGCTACCACTGAGCGTTCTTTCAACGTCTTGAACGAGAACAAGTACAGGTTGAACCATAAGCCAGTCCCATCCGGATATCAATTTGAGCTAAACAAACCAGGTTTACTATTTCTTACCCCACAATAGTTGCTTTTATATGGTGCCTTTTGTCAATTTTCACTTAGTTTGCGTTCTTTGAATTGTTGATATGTGTATAGGCATGAATGTTCTGACAGCTGCTTCATATTTATTGTGTTGCTTTCAGTTGTCCAAAACTTGAACAATATGACTTACACCTGTAATAGTAGATTTAAAATTTAGATTAATTTACACATCACTAGTGACCTTATTCCAGTCAACCTGATAAATGTAATTGTGACCAAGATTTTGAGAATAACAGTGTTTATAGAGTACTTCATTTCATAAAAAATACTATCGTATTTTGAATCAATTTTCGCCCAATGCATACTTGTGTTTGGACCATTTAAGAAACAAAATAGTCATTTTGTTGGTATAAAAAATAAATATTTACCACATTGTCAGTTGTTCTCAGTTTATTGCATATTACATGTTGTCTAGTTATTTGTGTTTTGTTGGTATTTTCATATTTCATCCTCTCGATATTTGTATTTAGCAGTTGTACGTATTTCCTTTTAGTTTGGCCATGTTTTAAAGAAATAATGATCCATTGTATGGTTCTTTTCAGCAAATAAGAACAAATGATCCAGAATTCTGATGAAAAGTTGTTTAAAAGTTTAAACACTGTTGTTTGAGCCTATGTTCTGTTTTAGTTTTCTATGTTTACAGCCGAACCCGAGAAGCTTGAAGATTTTTATATGAACACCATCAATATGTTGTTGTAGATTCAGCATTATTATCTCATAACATGCACTTGCAGTCCATACAGCTTTCCACAAGTGTCTTGATCTTTAGTCCATACAGCTTTCTACAATAACTTGATGATCTACAGTCTATACAGCTTTCCACAACGGTCTTGATCTTGAGTCTATACAGCTTTCATCAGCGGCCTTTATCTTTTGTCCATGCCACCTTTACTGTGATCTTAATAGTTTTGATAGTCCATACAGATTTTCACAAGTTTTTCAACTTTCTGTCCATACGGCTTGCAACATTTAGTTATAGACCAAATAGTTTTTTGTGTAAGATCTTGCTCTTTACTCCATATAGCATGGTCTTAATGTGTCCTCATGCTTTCCATATTACTTTGCTTACACAATATCTCCTGGTCTAAGGTTACCGATACCAGTCAGACCATAATGACGGATGGTTTTTACTCTGCAAGGGGAAAGCACAGTATTTCAATGGCAGCTTTGCAAACTACTCGCTTGAATACAAGGCCAACACTGGGCCTGGATACATGTTCAGGCTCACCATAGAAGGTGTTCTGAGCTGGCTCATTAAAGTTTTCCCGCCAGTTAGGTGATAACGATTTTCACAATGATAAGGCCATTTCTGACATGCCCCGAAGCTCATGATTATAGTGAAATAAACAAAATCTCGATTACACCCAGTAGTCAAAGGAATATAATATATCATGCTGCTAATATATACTTTCCTAATCTTTGATTCTTGAACAGAAATGTTTTCAATTTTGATTCCACTAAGCTATCAGTTTTCATTGTATACTACATTTGTACTCAATTTGGTCAAGTCATAAATGGTTCTTGCACAAAGTTATATGACAGTTAATATGAATTGTAGTTGCAGGATATATCCATTGCTGGGGTGGTGTAAGGGCACACTGTAGTGGATAGTGTATGCTTAACTATGAACCCTACTGGCCTACACTTATGTTTCAAAAAAAGATTTATGTTTTAATTCAACTACATGTCCTATATGTCAACCTGTTGTTGCTAATAAAGCATGGAACATATTCTATCTTGCTAGATGTAATTGTTATTTTATGACAATGGTGTGAAAATATTTCAATTTATAAAAATGTAAACAACTTTGTTGGAACGAATTCAGCATTTTGTTTGAAAATTGTGGGTGGCATTTCTGGTGTTCATATCTGGGTGTATATCTTGCATTCATAACAGTTAATGTCAACTGACATGAGTGTGTTTCCTGCTATGTTAAGGTTACCGCATGAGGAATCGTCGCTATGACGATGCAACCCGCAACCTCCCAGCTGTTGTTGTGTATAGTGTTGGTGCGCACTGCACGATTTTTATATTGTTGACGATGCATGATGTTAATATTGTTGACAAACTGTTGTGTACCTGAATGAATAATACGATTATGAGTTGTATCAATGTTTTCATAATCAGTTTAATGATCATCACATTGATACCTATATTCATTTCCATCATGATCATTGCATCATTCATTTTGTTATCACGGATAGAATGTGCTTTAAATTCTGGTCAAAATATACAATCTTCTTTTAGTATTTGTATGAAAGGTAAGTTGTGAGAAAAAAAAATGCCTTGCCCATTGCAATTCCTTAAATAGCTATAACTGTGAATCAACCAAATGAAATAGGGTAAAAACTGAACTAAATATAATATTTATTACCTGCTGAACTGCTATAATAACTTGTGGGCTAGACCATTTTAGGTGCCTTGCACGGCATCTTAGGTCGCGTCTTGTGTTGACTCAACAATCTACTAAACTGACACCTTTTGCTGATGACTTTAATGCAGATCAAGGTGCCTGGTAGAAACAAACGGGTTCATTAATTAAATAAGTATTTTCTTCTAAGGATTCAGCCAAGTCCATCAATACTTGCACTTTGTTATAATTTTGAACGTTTTGTAAGTGCCTGAAAACAAATAGAAAGAAGTTGTTGTTTTGTGTATGTTAGATAAATTTAGAAGATTAATTTACACAATCAGATACGTACTTACTTGCCAGCAGTTTCATAGAGTAGTTTATAGTCAGCTATATGTTTGCTACTGTCTGTGCATGCGTCCTACTAATCCTCTATATTCCTTATAGTAGTATACCTTCATGCTTACCTGACCACTATAGTTCAACATTATTAACTTTATAACAATAATTAAACATAATTGTATACAAGGTTTTTACATAGCAGTAATTATATAATTCAAATCAACTGATTAGTACCATAGTAAAAATGTACCTATATTCCAAGATAAAATTTCTAACAATTTGTCTCCATTTATTAATTGGAACAAATTATTATCTGTTAACATAGCTTCCTTATAAAAAGTGTTTCCATAACTGTGCATTTTCTCAATTATAACTTTTGAAACGTGTAATAACAATATTCTACATAAAAGACGTGATTCAAACATGTGTGTGCTTATTTTATTAGACATGCTTATTTTCAAATGTAAACCATTTATCCCTTTGCTAAAGATTCTTATGTTTTTACTGGATGTTGCCATCTTGTAGGTGTGAAGTACAGCGATGATGGAGAGTACACATGTACCCTGATCGGCGAGAACAAACTTGTCGTTGACAAGAAGACTGTCAAAGTTACTGTAGGCTGTGAGTTGAATCTTGAAGTGTCGTTTCATCGGATCTGATTTTTTTTATCATGTATGATTATGCAGTCGTGGACAAAAGAGCTGTCAAATATATTGTTTGTCCGTGAGTTGAATGCTTTAAATAGTAGATCATAAAGTGTAGTTTTTGGCCTTTTCCTCGTGTATCTACGGTTTTGTTTTATCATAAATGAACCTTTTCCCAAAGCGAAATTGTAATCAAAATTCCCAATTTGAACTTGAATTTTGTTTAATAAATGTAGATCAAAGTGTTTTTATCAGCTCAAATTGATACGAATATGCCTATACTTAACGTTGTATCATGATCCGCAGCCAAATATACATATTTGTTGAAAGAATAAGTCTGTATTCAATCGACACACCTGTGAGGACAATCGTTACTTATAAGCAACATATTTAAACGTCGGTGAGTTAAACAAGTTGATAAAATTATATTTATTCAACAATATTAGGGATTTAGCACCAAGTTTACTACCAAACTGGTATGAAGTTTAAATGAAAACAAAGTGAGCTCCAACAGTAAGTTTACACTGCTGTTATTTTGCACAGCGTTTGTAGTGTAAGTTGAAAGAACAGTTTAATTCATTGTGTGTGTTTTGTCTCGTTTAGACTGTGACTCCATTGCCACAATTCGGAATGGAGTATACACACTTTTGTACACACAAACCAAGTACGGGTCCCTGGCAAATGTGTCATGCGATGATGGATATGAATCGAACGTAAGCCAGATTATGTGCCAGGCAAATGCGACGTGGCAAACAGCAATTTGCAACCCAAAAGGTTAGTATAAATAGAATATGTAAACTAGATTATGTGTCATAAAATTATTGTACTCACTTTTTTTGGCAAGTATCATTCGACATAATGTTAAACACGTTAAAAGCGTTTAAATTTTGTGAATAATGTTTAAATATACGTAAGCTAAATAGCAAACAAATCACTTTTGTATGGATATTCTAAACAAAATTGCATTCATAAATGTTTCCGAGGTGTTAACTGGATCACATTACATGCGTTTAATAAATGTGGATCAAAGTGCTTTTAACAGCACAAATGGACACAAATATGTTTCTATATTATACATTTACTCTAAACATCTTATCATCAACCGCAGATTGAAATCAAAATAATTTAACAGTTGCCACATGTACCTATTTGTTGAAAGAATAAGTCTGTATTTAATCCACACACCTGTGAGGAAAATCGTTACTAATAAGCAATATATTCAAGCGTCGGTGATTTGAACAAGTTGATACAATTATATTAATACAACAATATGAGGGATTTAGCACCGCGTTTACTAGCAAAATAGTATGAAGTTTAAATGAAAAGAAAGTGAGCACCAACAGTTAGTTTACACTGCTGTTATTGTGCACAGTGTCAGAAAATGTTTCTTAGGCAGCTGAGAAGAAGAATGGAAGAGGTTAGGGTAATTGATTACTCACGAATACTGTGAGTTTGATAACCAATGGAGTGGTAAAACTATATTTTAAAGGGACTTTTTCACAGATTTTGGCATGTTTTGAAGTTTGTCATTAAATGCCTTTAATTGATAAATGTAAACATCTGAACTAAATAGCTCCAGTATAAAACAAGAAGAAAAAATAAAGAAAGACAAAACGAGATCCGCACCGGGACTCGAGCCACTGACCCTTGGAGTAAAAGTCTAGCAATCCTCATAATGTCACAAAATATAACGATAACAAAAGAACTATCCAAATTATTCAATCGTTAAGCGTTTGTAACGCTTTATAATTTTCAGGTTTTAAAATCGTCAAAAGATGCATATAATTGATATTTCAGAGCATGGTAAATATCAGTTTCAGTGTTTCCTAGCGAATATCATTACTAATACGAAAATGTGCAGATCTGAAACATTTTTTTTCAATTTTGTCAATTTACCAAACGTGAACAAGTCCCTTTAAGTATCGCCTTGTAAGAACTGAGAGTTCAAGCTCATTTTGAATAATTTGTCACTTTAAGGCTGTGGTGCGTAAGAAAGTGTGTCGTGGTCTACAGCATTGGTAGTGTAAGTTAAAAGAACAGTTTAATTCATTGTGTGTGTTTTGTCTCGTTTAGACTGTGGCTCCATTTCCACAATTCTGAATGGAGTATACACACTTTCGTACTCAACAAACACCACGTACGGGTCCCTGGCAAACGTGTCATGTGATGATGGATATGAATCGAACGTACGCCAGATTATGTGCCTGGCAAATGCGATGTGGCAAACAGCAAACTGCGTTCCAAAAGGTTAATAGATATTACATTGAACGTGTGGTGAAATCTTCAATTGTTTGCATAAGTCTGTTGGAGAATATATTGAGGGAAATATCTATTTTGAATTATCATTTGTGCAATTGGCGTCTTGATATTTCTTAATCCTCATTAAATAACGTGCTTCACATTTAACAAAATATATAAATACTGCAATCAACTGAACTATGTTTTAATATTTGGTTGGCAAATACTTCTTGGCGAAAAGCAACCTGAGTTGCAAAAGGATAGTATGTATTTCTTTAATATATTGGTACCTTCTTCAATTATATGCATAATCCTGTTTGAGTGCATTTTAGTACATATAATATGCTGTAGAACATGATGTGTCCTTGATAACGTTCTGTGCGCCACTTAAAGCAGTTGTTGTGCATCTGTTGGCATATCGTTTATTACATGTTCAATGCGGTTTATACTGATGGTTATATAAAGAGACTCTTTAATACCGGAAAAAAGCTTTATTTCGAATTAGTGCTTACAAGTGTATAATTCTATCTAACAAACTCATTTCATGTAGTTACAGCGGTCTAAATTTTAGGTTTTTGTTTCTTGTTAAGTGTGGTTCCATACTAAGCATTCGGAATGGAGGCTTCTTTATTGTATTACTTTAGCCTACTGGTCGTCTGCATCATAGTGGACAAATATTCATGTTTAATAACCAACGTCTGATGAAAAAAGCCTGATATAATATTGCATTTAATAATTCTATGAATTTTTATTTTTATACTATTCATTTACGATTTATCTCAATGTTACAAAGTATATATATATATATATATTAATTATTTTAATAGCGAGCAGACTTTGCAAGGTTGATGAAATATGGAATCAGGTGGGTGTTTTCAAAGAAGTGTAAATTTAATTGAATGATACATCAGGTTTAATAATGCAAAATTACTGATTGATGCTTTTAAGTTAATGTATTGTTTTAAAATATATTTAATTAAATTAATGCAGCTAATAAATGCTTAAGATGCATTTCTTCCCTTCTTTTTTCATCAGGAATGCATTTTGTATAAACGTTGAATAGAAGACATACTTTGTTCATTATTTTATCATAAACACACTAACAGCACATCAGTAGTGTTTCCTTTACACATTTTTACAAACGCGTTCACTGCATGATATAATTCATATTAATGTACATCTTATTCTCTTTGTTCATTCAAAGATACGCAAATCGAGCGCAACCGTGACATCGTCCGAGGTTACCGAAGCGCTATCAGGCGTTGCTAACGTTACAGAATATGACAAAAATCTCCCCTCGTCCGAGCTGCTCAGGAACGCTGAAATAGCATTACTAACAGAAGCTTTGGACTCAGTTGCAAATCTTGTCCTCATCAATACAAGTCTAGCTACAAATGTTGTTGCTGAGGTAAAACTGATTACTTTATTTTATTATTTAAATTGCTATAAACAAATTTTCATCTTAGCATGTTTTTTGCAAACTAACTCAACTCATTACTTTTTTCTTTCGCAAAAGCTTCATAAGGAATTTTACTTTTGTATTCTTGTGTGTACACACTCTGATACAAATTTACATAAAATCGCATATCGTCGATTGAATGTTTTTTCACAATCTTGCATTCAATTAAATAGAATTGTTATTTGACATGTATTTAAAATGTATTTAAAATGCTGCGTTTCGTTATTTTTGTCAGAAATTTCTCCAGTCGGCCAGTAATATCATAGGTATTATCATAGAAAAGGAAAACAGTGGCACGTTCAAACAAGCGGTAACATGTGTATAATTAGTGTTTGAATATACTTCCATATGACCTTATTCATAATTATAAATAATTTATCAGAAGACAAATTCGTTTTAACGATAAAATTGATATATATTTTAACATATGTGTTGTGCAAGCCAATTTAAACATAATTAACAATGTTTATTGATATAATGCAATGTAGTTATTAAAACATAAGTCAATTGTCCGTGAAATATTAACGAATTTATTTACAAAACCGTTTTCATTTATAGAATGAAAACACTACTGAAAAACTGTTATCTTTAATCGACAAATTTGGATCGGCAGTGCGTAAAAGGATAGCAGATAATAACATCGACAAAATGATAGTTGTTACTAAGAACATTGCTTTCGTGGTTATGAAAGTAATCAGAGGGAACGTATTATTTCCTGACAGTTATGTTCAAAACTACACAAATAACGACAGTAGATGGATTCTCCAATCAAAGAACAGAATATTCTTAAACACAAGCGAATTAGGTAAATAAACACATTGATACTGTAAAACTTGGTTTTTAACATACGTAATAAAAATAGTGATTGTTATTCTTAAATGAGTTATTTATTAAGTATATAATGTCACCCTTAACAAGTAAAATCTTGATGTCCACTTAGTATGGACGGACAAACTTACATAGAAGCTCCACAATAGTTTCAGTTTTTTATCTGTACCTTTATGATGCAATTTTAGGACTAACTATACTTTTTGTGTTACATAATAGTTTTTTTGTTTTTATCTGTATATGCCCACCTTTCAATATGTTACCTTAATGATGCCCTTTTAGATGATGTTGTTGCAACGATTGTGATCTACAAAAATTTGACAGATGTTATACCTGCTAGGTCGGAATTAAATCGGTAAGCAGATTCCAATATAATGGTGTCAAGTTTCGATGTTGAAAACGTACATATTAAAGTATCTTACACATTTATTTTGAGGAGACTTTAGGTTTACCCTACTTCCATCATGTATATCGATCGGTCTGTTGGACAGTCCGCACTTTCGCAAAACTGTAAATATATAGACACTTTGAGTATGTTAACATTTCATAACAAACAGTCTTTTTTAACTATTCGGTAGCATTTTTTTCAAAATAGCTCATTTACAAAACTCCCGAAGATATACATGTATGACGTTGCTTGCGTCGCGTTTCTTTTTTGTGCGCTTAAAATCAAACCAAAAATTCACAAATGCAGTCTTATTTTTTCCCAATACAAAATGGTATTGAATCAGCTCTTACCGCTTTGGTATTGAGCATCTCATTGTACAATGTAGAGTTTTTCTAAAGACAAAACATGTTGTCCTTAAAACTATACATTGTGCATAGGGCTGTTCGATTTCAGTTGTTGTTTTGACTTAACAAATATGTTGCAGTCAATATTTTAAATTCAACACTTGTAAAAATACTAAACAATCATTGTAACCAATGTAGAAGCCACATTGTGACTCAATCTTAATCAACGGTATTCAGATAGTTTGTCTAGGTAATATCCAGGCAAGCTTTGAAGCGGATAAAGTATGTTAAAAAACTAGGTACCCGGGTTTTCATTCTAGAAGTTAGATTTATTTCTTGATATTTTAAATATATTTTATTCAGTAAACCAGGGTCATAAAGCTTTAAAATGGCAGTAGAAGTAATGGCAATGGAATTGTGACCTAGAATTCGTTGCTATACGGTGGTTCATATATACCTTAAGCTATTAAATATACAATGTTTCATTAAATATATGTTATTAAACATGTATATAATTAACTGTATTAAGCGTAGTGTATTATATACTATTTTTCAGTATAGATTTTATAGCCAAAGGATTTATTGCCAAACGCAAAATTCCAAAACTTTAGAAGCGAATAAAGTGTCATAATATGTCTTCAGTTCAACTTCACATTAGGAATGTCAATACTCGAAACTCTATCTTATAAACATCAAACACAACCTGATGTTTAAACACGTTCAAAAATAACTATCCGATTGTGAATGATTATTTGGACAAAAGAATATTTTGCTCGAGCTTTTCAAGAAGGGGAAACAGATATCCGTTTACAAATAATTATTGATAATTTCTACGTTACCGAGTTACCCGTGCAGTATGAGTTTTGGACGCTACGGAAATCCGATTGCAAACTATAATAGTTTAAACACGGATTTATTTTTTAAAAAAAATCGGGCATTAATCATTAAACCATCATTTTCGTCAGCATCGGCTCGTTTAACTTGCCAGCATTAACGAGACTCTGACCTTTATACATAAATATATCAAATGACTGGTTTGATGTTATATTACTGTTCTAACTTTAATCGGTTAAACGAAAAAATCAAAATAGATATACTGTCCCGGTAACGTAAAGTTATGTTAACGTTTCTCGATAAAACTTGCACATACGGAACAAATAATGAATATAAAACATAAATACTACGAGTAATTCATAAAGTTTACATGTTAAGTCTCGCGATTATTCAAACTGTTCATGTGAATGGTACTGCAACATGTCAGTGGACTGTATACATTATATAATACAACACGTGATTATCGTCTGCGTGTTATGTTGCAGCTCATCGAATGATGGCGTCATAGTTAACGGCCCTGTCCTGTCGTGTTCGATTTCCAATGAGCGTCTCAGATTGCCATCACCAATTATCCTGACTTTTGAACATGGTCAGGTAAACATATGCATGTAATACAATTTGCTCTAACATAAATCGAAACAAATTGATAGCTTGTTCAGTTTTATAAATAGTTTGTTCTCATGTGTACATTTACTCGTTTGATATGCAGACAAACTTCATCAATGCTGAATGCAACTACTGGAAGTTTAGTAGGTAAGTTGCTTCTTTGATGTGACCGACTAAGGTCGCGTTTTACCTTAACTAAACTTATTTCAGTAATTATTCATTATCTATATGTAACCGTTCATTGCTTATACTCTAAAATCTTATCGCACCTTGTACCAAAGTTCTTACCCTATGATTACCTATAAGCTTGAGATTACATCGTACTCCAGCAGAACAAAAGTATGTCACCGACATGTGAAAAATAGTAAGAGACTGATATTTAGAAATCTTACCACAATAGTAGCCACACTTTTCACTCAATCTTGATAAATCATGGTCAGAAGGTTTATAAATGTGCTAAAATAATAGGTCATCATGTCAAATCTTACAAAATACGTATCACTATGAAATAGGACACATTAAGAACTCAATCATGACAACAACTAGGTCGATTTTGAGTCTCGGTCAGCTTTGTGTAAAAACAAGGTCAAATCAAAGAAAAACCGAGTTTCCACTCTAGAAGCCACATTTGAGACTCCATCTTAAGTCTGAATGTTGATCTTGACAATACGTGAACCAATATTAAATCTTGGTCACTTGCATTGATGACAATTGGTCAGAATGTTTCTCTTGAAACTACCTACGCTAAGTTTGAATCTAGGTCAGATTGCTCTATAAACAAGGCGACAAGGTCAATTATGTCGGTCAATAGCGATACATCTCTAATGTTATACTTGTTTTGTACAAACCGACTTTAAATAAAATTTAAAGATCGCCGTGGCGTAGTGGATATAGTGTCCGCCTAGCGATCGGTAGTTCATGTGTTCGAACCCCACTGAGAGTGTTCCTTTGATCTCCCCCAAAGACACCAAGTACTGGTTAAAGTCCCAGGAAACGGACTCGAGAGCGTTTATATAAGCCTACGGCTTTCGATGCAATCGAGCTAAAATAAATAGTTTTTAACTTAACTAAATGAAATTTGTATTTCTGTTTGTATTTGTCAAATCATAAATAAAACTCTATGGTCACATTTATGACTGCGTCATGATGAAACTTGTTCATAATAGTTATCTTAACAATATGCAGGCAATGTTTGAATCTGTTTAAAGTTGTCAAAAGTAGGTCACCTGGTCAAGTCTTCAAACATTGTTGTCCGTGAGCGCATACATGCCATGGTGGCCTTTTTTGTACTTACAGCGAAAATGACAAAAAGTTGTAAATATCGACGCAGATTCGTTGGACATGTCATTTTTAATTTTTGTTTTTGCGTTTTGTATGGATTTGATATGTTATCATATTAATATTATATAAGATTGTTATGATATTACACAATTTTACTTTCGCATCGATGTGGTGGGAAGAAGGGCATGTTATGCGCCGCGAGTTAAGATCATTTTGAAAAGTTTCATTTATTTTTGTCAAACTTTGACTCTTAAAAGTAAATTCCGGAAAACTAGTTTACAAATAAACAACAAATTAAGCCTTATTAAACAAACCGGTGTGTTTCGGTTTGTGTAAGGTTATCAAGCAATTTTGCGACATTTTAAGATGTATATTTGGACGAAAAAAAGATATTTGCGAAGTTTTTGCGAAGAATAGCATTTACAGAAATCCACTTTTCCCTTTATGATCAGTTTTATGTTCTCAAACACTTTACGAGATTTAAGAATCAATTGCGATGGTTTAATTCAGATTGTTATTGATTGTGGCTTTAATATTGAAATGGCAAAATATAAGGAAAACATGAATTTAATTTAGCTAGTTCGTGTGTTTTGTTTGTAAACTACTACAACTCTCCAATTATTTTAAGCTTTTTTGTTATGTTCATTTGTGAATGTGTATATTTTACTGTACGTTTAAAGCGTGAATATACACTTTTATTTTCTTCAAAAAGATAACACGATGATAAATACATATAAGCTAGAATACCAGTTCAAAAGAAATTGTACCAGAAAATTATACAGTTTGTTTTATTGCAAATATGTTCTTTTATACAGTCGAAAACCCATTCGTGTACAAAAGACAAATACACTTTTGGAAATCGTCACTATTTTGTGCAGATATTATTTACGACCCTTAGACATTATTTTTGGTTCTACAATAAATTGGAGTTAAAGTGTCGGTAACTAAATAAACTTGGTCGTTATGAATTTTATTCAAGTAAACAACATTTGATTTATGGTGCCATTTAAAGGTAGTTAATACAATTATTTAATAACCTTTGTTTTCGATCTTGTTTTGGTTTATTATTGAGAAAATAGAATAGTATCATTAAAATAGTAAATACTCACTTTCGCAAGTGAAATCAGACTATAATATATTACTAATTAATGTAATGAGGGCACATCTTGATGTGAATGTATTAACCGAATGTACACTTCTTTTCATATCTTCTGTTGCTTTCTTAATGTATTCTGACATTAAAATGATGTATACATGTTTGCCTCACATGAACATTGAAAGTTTAATATGTTGCATTACAGTCAAGATGATATGTTATATTATATTTAAATTAAGTATATGATTGTTTGACTCATATTGAATGGCCCGTGTCAATAGACCAGGGTACTGGGCCAGTGAAGGTTGCAGGATTCGAGCTTCCGATGACACGATTACTGTCTGCGAATGTGACCATCTCACCAACTTCGCTGTCCTCATGAGTCCTTTTGTTGAGGTATGATCAAACATACAGGCGAGATACTTTGGACATTAAATGTTTTGTTTGTACGATACTTTATTAAAATCAATAACTTTGGTAACAAAGCTTTGTGTTAGGAAACTTGATTAACTTGGAAACTAAATCGTTTGGTGATATATAATTTTAAATGCACCGAACACAATAAAACCCGAATTATTAACCCATAAATAACATTAGAAAAACTTGTTTGTTTGATCTTGAGATACCATAAAACAACAATTACATCCTTAAACATATTCAAATGTACGTGAATGTGTTTCGTGGTTAAAGATACGTTCAAGATATTTAAGAGTATTAATCTATCTCTAAGCTAGAGCCATCTTCTACAGTTCCTTATTTCTAGATTATATAACATGCTTGTTAATAATCCTGTTACAAAGAAGAAAAATAATGTTTTTGGTATGTTACGCATTCATAGCAAAAGAACATTAAACGATATAAATAAAATATTCCACAAATGGTTCGTGCAAAAGTATTCTAATTTCTGAAACATGAAAGCGCCTTAGAACGACCAAGGTGTTATAAGAAATGAACATATAATTACAGTTTGTTGAATCCTATACAAATGTCGCTTTAAAGTATATTTGATGGGTATAACATATTGTTTTTAATGGAAATCAAACGCATTTCTTCTTCATGGGATAGTGCAAACACTTCTATGTGCATAGTTGTGAATATATGATATAATATTAACTCAATTTGAATATCAAGGATTACTATTTTTATTTTTATTTTTTATTATTATTATTATTATTATTATCATTATTATTATGGCAAACCCTAAATCCTGAATTGTTTTTTTTAGTTTAAGAAGCGATTTCATTTTTCAGGCACATGTAAAGTCCAATGCCGTACGCATAGTGTCGATTGTTGGCCTTTCAATATCAACGTTTTGCCTACTTCTGACGATTTTTATTTTTGCAAAACTTTGGAGGTTTGTATTAGCAAGGTTTTACAAGAGTTTATCTGATTTTGAATATAAATATAGTAGAGCTAGTATTATACAAGTCTGTTTAAATATCAGATTTGAACTCGAGTTACAAAGGCATACATGCATACATGGAAATGTATACATGGTTACGACCGTTTTAAAATGAAATACTGTTTTTAAAAGTACATCACACAATGTCAATGGTTAAAGCAACTTATTTTAACCTTTTCTAGGAAGACTTTGACTTATGACTGCCTCTTTCTAAAACTTATGGTGAAGTGATCGTTAAGTCTACAAATTATTTCTTAACGTTATTTCTCGAAATAAAACGAAGTATCGTTGGAGAATATGTGCAGTGCTTGCGCCATTTTTTTCTATTCAATATCACAAATCATCTCGTTTCGTTTCCGCAAACTAAAACAATTAACAAGTCGGAAATAATTTGGAAATAAAGCTGATAAAATAAAGTGAGGTTTTAAAATAAGATAAGCAATCTATCAAACACGTATGCGCTCAAACTGTCAAAAATTCATGTATGAGATGTTAATTTTATACTGCTCTGTAAACTATATGAACATTAACGCATAAGCAGCAAAATTATGGTAGATCCGAACCACTTGCTTTAAAACTTGTAATTGCACAACCAGATGGCAATTAGTATAAAGGTGACGGACTATGCGATTTATCAAAAATGTAATTACTAAAATTGTTAAAATGATCGCTTAACAAACTGCAAAGTCCGACGAAACAATTTGTTTCAACCGCCAAGATGGCCAAAAAACCAATACCAATATGTAGGGTTCGCTAATTACTCCCCATAGTCATACATCTCATAAATCATATTATTGTAAACAGAGATGGCGGCTTAGTTACTATGGTGGATGCCTCACACCGTCAAATGGTCGCTTTTTCAAAGTCAAACTTCAAAACCGGCGGAACTCTTGACTCTATCTATGTCAAGATGGACGCGAAACCAAACAACAGATTAGACCAATCAACCAATCTCACTCAATCAAAACAAATCAGAAAGCTTGTACCACCAACTCGTCAAACAAATGCGCTCATAATCCGTGCGCTACCGGTTAAACAAGATGGGGCTGTATACTGAGCTTGCGCTTGTCCTACGCGTACCTCCCGTCATTCGTTCCATAAACGTCCTATTTTTGTTCGCTCAGTTACAGAAGTAATTGGTAAAATAAAAAACACCAAAAGAATTAACGCATTGTCAAGATTCAAAACTGTGTAGGTACTTCGTGTCTTATACGTTACTATGACATATATGCATATAATTTGCAATGTTCATTATTATGATGGCATGTAACAGTCATGAAAGAGATTCATTCAGATGTTTAATTTAAAATTGTTATATGCTTGTGCTAGTTGTTTCTCTTTCCGACAATATAGGTACGTATCGTTTGCATATATTGCAATTAAACGTTTCAAACTGCTTAGTTTTTACTGATTTAGATACGTTCGAAGCGACAAATCAGTTGTCTTGCTGAATCTCATCTCTGCGCTTATTATGTCCTACGCGATCTTCATTGGAGGCGTTGATCGTACGGAAAACAAGGTTGGTGATGGTTGGGTCCAGCAATTGGCAGCAATTGATTAAATTCGTGATGTAAAAATTCGAATATAAACAAAATACATATACTATTTTGTATAAACATATTTAAACCGCTAAACACACGAGGTCTGTGTAAGAGAATATATTAATTTAAAGTTTAATTCAAATGTGATTGACAAGCGTTGAAGCGCTCATTGCTTCATACTAAATACCAATGAATAATGTATTTTACTTTAAATAATAGTTCAAATAGTTTAAGCATACAGCATCAATAAATGTATGTATGTTAACTTATAAAATTGAAAAAAAAATGTTATTTGTATTCTTGCAAAACGCAGCAGTAAATATTCAGCATTTCAGCTATATTTTTGTTAGCTTAACATCTAATTATTTGTATAATGTATCTGTATAATTTGTTGTAGACTTAAATACATTTTTATTTCGATGTAAGATAAATTAACGTTTTTTTAACAGATCGTATGTACGGTAGTCGCTGCTGCGTTGCACTACATCTGTGTTGTCGTCTTTTGCCTCATGCTTGCAGAGGGCATTGGTTTAGCGAGAGACGTTCTTCTAGTGTTTGCTCAAACTTCAAAACTCCGCCAACTGTTAGTGTTTGCATGGGGTAAAACACATTGTATTATCTGTTAATTGTAACAATATGTATATACATTTCTAAAAACGTGCATCTTATACATGCAGCCATATTATGGACCAGTTTTTCATTCGTTATTTATTAAATGGTATGGAATCACAATGTCGTCGTTTTGCAGCCAGTATACTTTTTTTTTATTTTGTAGGTCTTCCTGTAGTTATAGTTGGAACTACACTTGCTATCACACAAACAAACGGATATGGCGATGATCATTAGTATGTGTTGTATGCTCGTATATGTAACGACATATTTATTGTATATTTATATTATTCATAGTCTTATTCGCTGAAAAAAGCATAAGTTTGCTGAATCAAGAAATATAATAATATCATAATCGAATCTAGAAATGAATTTATCTGTTACATTTGTTAAATAGTTACCTTAAGTATCTCGATATCTCATGCAGCGATGTTTTAAGACCAATATAAACAATGAAGTGTCTTCCAGCTGCTGGCTATCTCTATCTCGTGGACTCAGATGGGCATTTGTTGGTCCAGCCTTGTTCGTAATAATGGTAATCGTTTACTTATCATTTACATATTGCAGAACAAACTACCGGTAGTCTTGTAACTAAGTTACATTCAATGAAGATGTAACTGGAATCAGGAAAACGGAATCGACGTGCATAAATTGAATAATAAAAAGATACAGTACATCTACAAGCTGTCTTTATTTCTAGAAAATGAAAAAAGGAAAGCAAAAACAGTTTTTAATCATATAATCATACGTATATTTTGTTATTTATTTCTCTTCCAGATCAACATCATTGTCTTGATTCTGCTGTTTAAGAAAATGTTTGCTCTTAAAGCCATGGTAGACAAGCAAATTAAAGACAAGATCAAGTAAGAAAATTACACATTTAAAATAACAATTTAAGTGTACAACATATATAAGAGCCCGAGTCCGCAAACAAATTACACTTTGCAGTAATTGTTTAATTATAACATACACTCTGCCAAAAAACACAACTACCATAAACATAGAAATCAGTCAATTACTAACGAGTGTGTACGGAAAATATTCTTAACACACGATAGCATGAGATTTCAGCAGAGTAAATCAAGTAAAAACAGTACGTTCGTACTGATCGTGTAGAAACGTATACAGTCCATTGGCACAACACGCTTTGGACCAAATGCATGTGTAACCTTCAATATGCTTTTCGGTGAATATTATATTTATAGTATATTTAAATTTATTCATTTGAACGTTTTCGGTTGTTATAACTTCTATGACAACTTGTTTATACTGTACAGGATTGAAAACAGTTAAAGTACACACCGAAGTAATAGCTGAATGTTTTTAGGGCAACTCTTTGGTCTCTGTGCGTTCTCCTGCCATTGATGGGCGTCTCCTGGATTCTCGGCATCTTCTACGTCAACGAGTCGGCCTCATTCATGCAATATGTGTTCGCAATCTGCAACGGGCTTCAGGTTGGTATGCATAATGTATCGTACCACTTAGTGTTATATAAACAAAGTACTTATCTGCGTGATCAACTATCGCCAAACCAGCCTGGCAAAATGCATGTAATCATGCACGGATATTCTCAAGACGATTTTTGTTAATGCCATCTTCTATTCCTTTCATCAACAGTTCTTACTAAAATTAAAAATAAATGTTAAAGGGGCCGTCCAACAGATTTTGGCATGTATTGAAGCTTGTCATTAAATGCTTAAAATGCTTTATATTGATAAATTTAAACATTTGAACTAAAATTCTCCAGTAAAAAAAACAACAAGAAAACAATGTTTAAAAAAGGAAAAAAAAGTAACCCTCAACAGGGCTCGAACCACTGACCCCTGGATTCCTGGAGTCTTGGAGTAAAAAGCTACCCGCCTAGACCACTCGACCATTTACGCTCATGTGCGTAGAGGATGTATTGTTTTGCTATATAAGCAATACTCGTAGTTTCCCAAAATATCTTTTCGCGTCGATGCGACGCTTTATCTGTTGGACGGCCCCTAAAACGAAATCGTACCAGTGTTGTTTTGACTTCCTAAATAGATAAATGATTATCTTTTTTTTACAAGGCGCGTTAAAACTTCATCAGCATGATGAAATATACTATTTTGAATTGTCTGTTGATTTAAAGTTTGAGACTTTAAAGTTTTGTTGCAGGGCGTTTGTATCTTCGTATTCAACTGCGTTTTAAATGAAAAGGTAAACGTTTCATGATTTCTAAAAATATAACCTACCGATTGTTAACAATATAATTGCGATGTATAAATACTGTTTCGAGTATTGCTATTTGTTCTGCATATGGTGATTCATTATAACCGACAAATGAAGTGTTATATATGCACAATCCCAATTAATTTCCATTTAAATCTCAAACAAGCAATTCACAGTTTCTTAACCATAGTAAATTCTACTGAATTGCTGACATGAACACCTAACAAGAACACTGTGAAATTAACTCTATTTTGCATTATTTAGGTCAAAGATGGCTTCAAAAGGGAGAAAATAAGGCGCTTAAACAAAGCAATGGCGAGTTCGCTATCACTGGTAATTAATATTATTATTTAATAATAAAAAACTAGGCAGCAGTCACACGAACGCACAAGACAGTGCTTATATCAATATATACGCAATTGTGCACATATATTTGCATACATGTTACCATTATAAGTTTCAAATTGCTATCACATAGTATAAACTTGACACTGACAATGATATGCTATATTTTCATATTTCAAATGCTTACAAATTACTTTCGTTTTATATTCATATTTATTTAAGTAGTAATTCTTATGTAAAGTCGTAAATAAGTATTATATAATATACATGAAAGCAAAGCTTTTTTTTACAATAAACCGAGGATGGAAACAATTTAAGAACAATTAGCTAGATAAACAACATCAACTATTGTTAATAATTGAAACGTCACGCAACTATACATATGACACGTTATCACATGTTCTTAAGATGTGGAGAAAAACTGTTATATATGAAAATACGGGTAGTGTTTAAGCTACCTAAATTAATTTTCTAACATGTTTGAGTTTGTTGTTTGAGTAGAAGGCTCCATTAATTCAGAACTTCATAAAAATTGTCTTTTACAGTAATAAGCTTTAATTAATAAATTACTCAGCGTCTATTCAATAACATACTTGTATAATTTATAAGTCGTAAGGTGTGTACAACTTATTGACAATTAACAATGCAACACAAACATCAGATAAAATAATCAATATTCCAACACGCATTTTAAACTTTTAGAGATCATGCATGAGTTTACAACTTTAACTCAAAAATTGTTTTTTAACGTGTACTTGAACATTGAATGGACAGGAACAGAGGACGTGTCGTAAAAGATTTATTTCAATTTAATTTTTTTTTGTTTCTTAGAATCTGCATAACCTGTCGAAAGAATCGACCGAGGAACGGCGTGATTGCGATTAAGACAACACTGAAACAGATACGTCCCTGTATGTAATGTGCATCAGTTTCTGGTCGACATTCACACCAAATCGAAAAATATAATTAAACGAAGAACATCTGGCAATCAATGAAATATGAACGACAAGCAACGTGTAAATATGAATAAGTCATATGACTGATCTTGATGATAACACTGATCATATGAAGGGAGTGTAATGGTAGTTTTCGATGTTATATTTTATTAAGATAACTTTATTTTCACATGTATTTAATTGTCAAGGACTTGAAGGTACATTTAAAATAAAAAATGCTAAATGTATGAAAACTGTATGTTCACATGTATCAACATTTTTAGTTCGTATAAAATAATCATTCAGTCTTAACGGTTTTTGAAGGTTTTATTTCCATTCTAGAGAAAAGAGATGTGATTAATTTCTACCACAAAACAAAACAAAAATGTAAATAAAATAAATCAAAATATTAAAAACTGTATATTGTATTCATTCAATGTAAATAAAATATTTATGCATAATCAGAAATCACGGATCTTATAACAATTTATAAACTCTTGTTTTGTGTATGTCTGTGCTTCATTGTTTTAATTCAGAAAGATCAAGTCTAGTAGGCTGTGATGTCGAGTATGGTTCGTTAATATTTCATGTGAATACCGCATAGTTAAAACTTTTTTAAAAACCGGATGATAATCGAGGTATAACTATAACGTGCCTCCGTTTAAAAAGACTTATCGCAATATAAAAGGTTGAAAACGTGTTAAGTGTAAATCACAAGCAGCTTATTGTTAATACCTCCATGCTTGTGGTGTTTAATGTTAGAATGTGTTTATATTACATATACTCACAAAACATATCAGCCGAGATCGAAACAATATTGTCTAATATTACATGTATGTTACTTTATGCAGTATATATACTCGAATTGTGTGACTTTCTTATCAAATGTGATTATTTGTAATGAATGTTAATCATTCCCTTAGCATGTGTTGTTTAATATATCAAACATACAGGCTATTATGTATATTGTGAATGCATACGTACACTTATCAAAATCTTTTATGAACAAGACATTTTTGTATTTATAAAGACCTATTTGTAAGCTTTATTTATTGTTATAGATATTGAACAGCAAGACTAACGGGCACATATGACCGCATAAATTGTAAATAAACTGCCCGACAATTTAAAGTCATCTTCAGAGTGAAGAAATCATAAGACGGTTCACAAAACCATAACAAACATGTACATAAATTAATTCAAAATATTTAAAATTTAAATTGTATTATATGTAAATAAAATCTTTATGCATAATCAGATATCATAATTATTGATATTATAACAATTTATAAACTATTGTTTTGTGAATGTTTGTGCTCCATTGTTTCAATTCAGAAAGACCATGTTCCGTATGCTTTGATGCCGAAAACAAATAATATATGACTATAGTTCGTACATAGTTCATGTAAATACCGCATAGGTAATACTTTTTAAGAACCGACTCGAGATAAAGCAATACCATACCCACTGATCGCAATATAAAAAGTTGAAAAACGTGTAAAGTTTAAATTATAAGTCTATGGTGTTTTTATGTTAGAATGTGTTGATATAACGTATACTCACAACTAATATCAGCCGAGATTTAGACAATATTTTCTAATATTACATGTATTCAGTATGTTAACTCGAATTGTGTAACTTTCTTATCAAATGTGATTATTTGTAATAAATATTAACAATTATCTTAGCATGTGTTGTTTAATATATCAAACATACAAGTGATTGTATATATTGTGAATGTTAAAGTACACTTATTAAAAAGTGTTAAGAACATGATTGCATTTGTGTAAGACCGATGTAAGCTTCATGTATTGTTATACGTATTGAACGGCAAGCCGAACGGTTATATACGACCGCATAAATTTTACATAAACTGTCCGACAAGTGAGAGTTTAGAGCTCGAAAAGATGTGTTTATTGAAGTCCTTGACAGCGCTCTTTTTCGCATTATTTCTAGTCCTTTACAATATACAGGTGCAATTTTAAAAATATTTTCGCATGTTTTCCAATTTCCAAATTCAATGTAAAAGCAATAACTTTAATGAAAAATAAAGTCAAACTTATGGGCAAAGAGACCCTCATAACCATACCTTATCTTAAAGAGAATTCCAAGCCAAAATGATTTAAATAATAAAAATGAATGGACATTTGGTATGTAAGAAAGAACTCGACGCGAATCAACGGTCACTGTTTAACGGCAATCTTTTTTACGGCTTCTCTCCAAGTGATGACACATCGCCTACTTCAGTGAGAAGTTTATTACTCTACAGTCCACTTATCGACAGCGTGCATGCATATAAATGGTACTTCATTTACATTTCATGTACATTTCATTCAACGACTTTACGTCTACTGATTTTCCCGCCTCTGCTTAAAGTTTCCCGGGGAAAATAGAATAATTCAAAATATTGTATTGAGCGTTTATAAAAACGAGATGTTAATTAAACATGTATTTAGCACACATTTAGCTCTAATTAATAGTTAATCTATATTATTAATATTACACATTATACGTTATTAACCTTCGATATGCGCCTTTAAAATCGACTTGAATAACAATTAAACGTTTAGTATTAAACATTCACCAGATATGAAAAACAACACGCGCATTGATTATAGTACAATAATATCACAAAATAATTGGAATTTTCACTTACTATTAGTAGTAATGGTATAAATCAAGTGAAAACGCCTAAATCATGTCTCGCACTTCATTTAAGGAGTTACCAAGTATCACACAATAGTGTTTGGTATTATCATCTAAAAAAATAGTTTTCTCTTTTAAAAATTCAGTCGACATGAAACAAGAGCTGTCAGAAGACAGCGCGCTCGACTATTCAAGTGCTTGACAGTATAACGTAAGCCATCATGGGTAAATTGTTCATTTTCAATAAGGTCAAGGTAATATAGTCATATTCTAACTGGAAGAGGACCATAATTGAAACATATTGATCGCTTTTGTTTTAAAGAAGTGGTACATTATAGACGATTCTGAGTTCAGGTATATTTTCCACAATCTATTGAACTTTTGGTAAGACATAAAACAAACTAATAAGAGTATATTTAAAGTTTGATAGCAATAGCTTGGGTGTGATGGTTTGACGGTCTTTCATTTATTTTATTTTTACCATGTTTAAAAAAAAAAAATCTTTTTTGGTGGGGATGGAGAGTGGAAATTATATTGGGTGTGGTCATTTATTTGATGATCTTTCAAAAATAAGAAAAAACAGTTTTTTTTATAAATATTTTTTTTTGGGGGGGGGGATTCTGGGGTGGGGCGTGGGGGATGGTTTGGGTGGAGTCCATTGTGGTATGTCAGGAAAGTGTTGTTTTGTCAAAGTATGAATCAAATCTGATCCTAAATAAAGAAGTAATGGCAATTTAATTTACGTAGTTACAATTGATGTACATGATCTGAAAATGGATGAGAACGAAAGACAAAGTCTTGTTTAGTTCTTCTCCGTACATAGTTTTTGCAGGATTGTAACTTTACAGTCCAAATGGTGGTAGTCATTTAAACATACGATAAGGCATTTTAAACAAAAGAAAGAAACTTGTAATATAAAAGGAAAACAAAATGTTAATATACAATTTAATCTGTAATGCAATAAGTAGTAACGAACAATGACATTGAGTCCTGAATCGGACGAGGGGAGGTTAAGGATCGTTCCCATATAGTGTGGAACACAAACAGAGGTATGACCGAGGTTTTTTTTTTATTGTTTTGGTTTTTGGTTTTTATATTTTTTGATGTTTTGATTTGACAGATAACTAGTTATCAAAGCGTTTACTATGCTCAATATACGTGTGAACTGCATAAAAAATACGAGACTCAGTGTTTTTTTTTTAAAGTAAACATTTTCGTCTCCATACAATAATGTGTTTAGATGCATGTGCTAAAGGGGTAATTGCATTGATGAGAACTTCTCGGTATTGCATGAAACGATCGGATTCGAAAAAATAATAATATACAGTTTCAATAGCTCCACACATACATAAGGGTGACTGAACAATATTGCACATATAAAGGTCTTGATTTCATGAACTACAATGAGTTCTGAGTCTAGAATGGAGCAGTTGTTGGCGTCTCTCGCCATAGAAGTAAAGTAAATTAGGTTTAGTTTTAAACGAGTGAAGAGAATCAGCATTACGTGTTTCTAGTGGAAGATTTTCCATTCTGTTATTGCGGAGGGTACGAATGAGTTTGAGTATGAAGTTGTGCGAGCTGTCACATTTCCAATGTTTGCTCCATTACGTAATGGATACGAGCTGTTGCTTCCGACTGTGTCTGGTACTAAAGATATAAGATACGCCGGTGAAAGGTTTTTAGTAATTTTGTACACAAGAATAAATTTATGATTTCGGCGCCTCACATTAAGTTTTTCCCACCCAACTTCTTTATATAGCTCGTTTATGAAGACAAGCTTCGTACAGCCAGATACAGTACGGGCAGCTTCAGTTTGATTTTTTTCTAATTAATCTTTTTCAAATTGGCAGCAATTGTCAAATACAACATCTGAATATTCAAGTATGGGTCTCACTAATGAGAAGTATATGACTTCCAACGTTTTCCTGTCAAGACGCATAATATTTAGCCGTGCCCATGCTTTGTCCTTTATATGTGCAATATGTTCGTGCCATGAACAGTCATGAGTCAAGTGAAGTCCTACGTGTTTATGTACACAAACTTCAGGGATCGTTACGTTTTGCATTGTCAGAGGAGGGTGGATCGGCTTGTTTTGTTTTCGAGATATAATGAGAGATTCTGACTTAGATGGATTACATGTTACCAGCCATTGTTGAGCCCACGTATTTATTCGATCAATATCAGTTTGCATTAAGGTTGCTGTCTGATCAGGGGAATTGACAATCATGTAAAGGCTTGTATCGTCTGCAAAAAGATTAATACATGAGTGGATATTCGATACAATGTCGTTTATATATATTAAAAACATTAGCGGTCCAAGAATAGATCCCTGTGGGACACCGGCAGATATATTTTCAAATCTTGATTCAGCACCTGGAAGAACCACTTTCTGTTTTCTGTCAGACAGATAGTTAGATATCCATTTTAACAAGTCCCCTCGTATGCCAGCGCAGTGAAGCTTTGATACTTTAGGAATAAAGTGGACCAAAACACAAAGCTGAACCAAATTTTCAATTTTCTAAGTATAAAAACTGAACATTATTCTTACAAAATGCTTGTTGCAGTGGTCTGCTCTTGTTTATAGATTGGGGTCATGTTGGTAAAAGGGTATGCACAATATGAAAGCAATATGTCAAGGGACATAGAAAATATTTGAGGTGGTACGCAAACTTTAACATTCCAACGCTCACGCCGACGCCAGGGTGAGTAGGATAGCTCCACTATATATATAAAGATAGAACTCGGATACATAAAAAACATTCGTGTAACACAATGCATCACATACTTCATCGGTCTAAATATTCAATGTTCCTATTTTGCATTATATAAGATCTGATTTAACATAACGTTAAGTCATTCATCGAGTAAAACCTAACAAAGACACACTATTATTTGTGTACATGTTCATTTCTAATGTTAAAATTAAGAAGCGCCTTTTAATCGTTCTGCGAATTCGAAACATGATGTTACTTTCGTGGCGTTGTCAATTTTAACATTAGAAATGAACATGTACACAAATAATAGTGTGTCTTTGTTAGGTTTTACTCGATGAATGACTAAACGTTATGTTAAATCAGATCTTATATAATGCAAAATAGGAACATTGAATATTTAGACCGATGAAGTATGTGATGCATTGTGTTACACGAATGTTTTTTATGTATCCGAGTTCTATCTTTAAACGCGAAATATGCTCTTCTATCGCTATTGTATGTTAAACTACTGAACTAATAATCAAAGTAGACAAGAGTCGTATTGTCACAATTTTCTTTGTATGCGGAAGTAACGATATGCTTTTAGATGAGCAGTATACCGGTTGCACTTAAATATAATTCTTTTTCAAAACGTCACAAACGATTTTGATAGGAATATAAAGTAGCACATGCGGTGGGACATAGTTTCTTTTCCAAAGTTTATTCAAACTGTAAACATTTAGCTTATTTATAATATTGAGTATAGCAATTTCATTTGTTTAAAAACAAAAGCACGGAAAAAATGCATTACATTACATGCATTTTAAGAAATTTGCTTTTTTGTAAAGTCTATAAGACCGGAAATAAACGATAGAAGTGAATATATTTCAACCAAATATCTGAACTATAAAAAAATCTCACTTAAAACACGATTAACAGATATAGGTCACTTCAATTCGTTTAGTAACAAATAAACACGGGACACGAGTAATACTTTACAAAATGCTGACTTTAATATAAAGGTTCACGAAGTTTGAATACAAACTATACTATTTGATAGTGTTAACACCGCACAAAAAGAATACAAAAGTAAATCTTTACAACTAACACATGTATATTCATTCCCCTTTGAAGTAAACAATTATTAAAGCATGCAGAAGACGTGATTAATGCAGATTTAAAAAAAAAACATAATTAGCAATACTGGATGAATAAATAATAAAAAAGCGAACCATTCGGTTATTTTAGTGGAAAATACTAAAACATAAACAACCAACATAATTGAAACAATTTAAAAGAACGAAATATAATTTTGGATTCATAGATTATTTTTTTTTAACAATTGTGAAGTATATTTGTCAACATCAGTTAATGGCCGTGTAATGAACAAATACATCCGAAGACGATATTTACAAAGATATTTCAAATTTTATTTGAAATATATCATGTTGTATTTTTTTTTTCGTATAAAGAATGCAACAATAATCGTACTCAGGTAGTGTGTTAGATTTTCTGCAAGTATATTCAGAGAAAGCTATATACATTGAAAAACACACACGTAATGGAAAGTAAATTATAAAGTAGTAGTTCTTATTTAAATCGAGACACTCACTTAATAGTTATTACCTTTCAGAGTCGTAAAAGAATGATTCCATACGCTAATTTTTTAAAGGTTTAATGTGAGTTGAACTTACTTGTTTGCTTAAATTGGTACGCCATCTTTGTGTAAGTAGTAATTACATGTTAACGTATACGGCCCATACAATTGCCGATTTTTAAGTTTGTGGTTATTTCTGCTAATCAAGGATCCTTGAATTGAGCCAACGATTATATGACAAGTTGTTTTAGTTTGAGTCAGTTTCACTTTTGCGGTCTTTATTTTCTTGAGGTTTTACGTTTAAGGAATTCAAGGTTTCAGTTCGCTGTTCGTTTGAAGAAGGCTCAGATATCAGACAGACAGACAGACAGACAGACATTTTATTTGACTTGCACAATGTACATCGTCAACTGCACAGAAAGCGTCATGCTAGATGTCTGGTATGCAAGCAGTTGAACAGTCCGGTGGGTAGTTTGTTCATCTGGCTTCGTAGGGATCGCATTTTGCAATAGAAGCGCATCAGGAGTATTTTGTTCATTTTGCATCCAAATGTATGGCTGGTTCTGGCATTCTAAGTTGACAGGACTCATATAATTCATGTGTTCATTCAGTAATACATGTTTGGGTTCAGTGTCGTCTATGTGCATCAGAGATGTGTTGATGCGCGTGATGGGTGCAGGTACATTTTTTTCGCCACCTTCCTGTACGGATTCTCTTATATTTCTTTCCTTTTGAAGTAGCTGTAAGTCAGTCCGGATTGCTGGTGCAATTGGAGCGGATGATCTACTAACGCCTGCAGGTCGAACATTCTCAAGAGGAGAAACTACAACCTTTGGTGCTGTATGGTCAGGTGAGCCATTTGGGTCTGCAAGACGCTGAACATTACGAGAAGTCGTAACCTCTTTGAGAGCTGTGTTTTCATGTGCGCCGGCTGGATGAGGAAACCTTAAATCTCGCTTGTTTCGCTTTCTTGTAAATTTCCTGTATTGTATTCGTGTGATCGGTTAATTTATGATGATGTCAAGAGGAACCAGTTAATCTCATTAATGTCGTTAAAGTCGAGAACGTGACAACCATTTAGTGTATCAGGAACGACGGCGCCTCTTTCTCGGATAACTACAATCACTCGGGCACGCCTTTCGCCTGGAAAAGTGTATTTACAAAGAACAATCATAATCAGTCGACAAATTATGAGGAGCAAGCGTGGGATTATTTTTTTGCTCAGAAAATCCAGTGCCCCGAGTGGGATTCGAACCAGGGACCTTTCGATCCCTAGACCAGCATCCTACCACAAGACCACTGTCCCCACTATTTTTCTTTGCGAATGGATGCTTTTCCTGCATTATGCGAAGCAAACCATATCGAATACGTAAGGTTTAAACCTATATTAGTAATCATGTATATATATATGGAGAAAGATGTGTGTGAACAACCAGATACACAGAGATAAAAACAAGACATACATACTCCTCTTGGAGACATATATATATCATAAAACAAATTGATTACTAATAGGTTTAAACCTTACGTATTCGATATGGTTTGCTTCGCATAATGCAGATGAAGCATCCAAAATGTAGAAATGTTATCGCTTTGATAAAGGACTGCGCAAACGCAGTCAATAAACTTGAGAATTAATACTTATCTATCACTATCTTAAAGTGTCTAGAATTTTTTTAACCTGTCGATAGTTTATTTGCAAATCGTTCTTGGAAGACGAAAAATCTGCTTTGAAGAAACGACCTTGAAAGGACTTTTATCACTTTTCGGCAACTGAAAACGAAAAACAACATAAATATAACACACTAGATGTTAGCAGATGTGTACCAAACTAAGAAAAGATTTTATAAGTATTGCCATTTCTCTTGTTTTTTGCAACGTGTAAGAATCTGTATCCACATTACAGAAATATGCATGTCAATTACTAATGAATCGGTCAGAAAAAAGATTGATAAATAGAATTACAATTCATGTCCAGAATATGACACGGCAGATTATTTAAAACAAGTATTATGCATTTCCCCAAATACACATGACAATGCAAGCATGTTTTATACTTAGTACAACAACTGTCAAAGGGTCAAATTGATACTTGCTCCCCAGATTTATTTCCAAGGGCGGTTCGTTAGGATTGAGACAAAACAAGAGTTGTGTACTATGTATTTCCGCTGGAACATTCAAATGATAACTCATCATGGTTCCAAAACGGTTCTGTTCCGTCGATACACATGGCTGCAACATGTGTCATAATTCGTGTATTGACCTGAAGAATTATTTACAAAGAATTTTGAAGAAAAAAAATATTTTGATCTTCATATGGTATCTGTTTTCCGCTGATTATTCCTATACATAATTTGGTACACTAATATCAGACAGGATACATTTCTATCTAAAACAATAATTAACTCGACAGTTTTAATACGATATATTTATGTCATGGCAAAGAAACGGGAGAGGTTGTGTTGCGGCTTAGCATCTAAGTCGAGAGAACTCTCGTACTGACATCGAGAGGCCTATGGTTTGAGTCCCGGACATTCCGCCCAATAGCAGCAAACGTGGGACAAGGACACTTGCATTTCCCAATAGAATGTGCCCTTGTCGGGATAGACTTTACCTTGCGACTCGAATTCGAGAACGAACTCAACGTGCTCGCGGAAACGTTACCGACTTAACAAAAAATACGAAATCGTTATACTTTATTTGACGCTTTGTGTAAGAAGCCTAGTTAACCCGATAGAGCATTTGCGTTTTGCTGACGAGAGGTCCCAGATTCCAGTTCTATACTGGCTGCACACTTATCTCAGACAGATATGTATTAATTAAATTCTTCCTTTTAATTTATAGTGTAAGTGTTCGAGATTCGCCCTATATATAACTGTGTTAACTAGTACATTTAGAACTATTTGCTTCTTATTTATCATCCGCATATTCTTATGCGTATCATATTAAATTGAAGATTTTAATCGGCTTTTAACGAAATGATTCGCTTATAACATGTCACATTATCAAACGAGTACCGCATTGTTGTACCGATTTCGAAACTTGAAATTGTGTTAGATTTAGTGTTCATGAGTTAATAAGGTGTTTATTCAAATGAGGCTTTATTTTCGTTTAAGCTTGAATACACCATTATTACGAAAACACACATACGGCGTTTAAATGTTATTGAAGCGTGAACATATTAGCTGGAATTAACAGTTAGGATCGTACTCTCGTACGTCATATAACTGTGTATCATAACAATCACTTCATATAAAAGAACAGCTATCTGTGATGTGTACCCACCTTTTCTCAATTTCGCCAGCAGTGTTGATGTGTACCCACCTTTTCTCAATTTCGCCAGCATTGTTGATGTATTCGGATGCACCCGATATATCATCGCGACCTGGGATGTAGAGTAGAGGTCCTCTTCTACTTTCTAGCTTTTCAATCAGGTCTTGTACTAACCGCGTGTCCTCCGGGTCGTCTTGATTGTGGCACATGAAAGCGTCGTACGTAAAATGCATACTTGGATTATCATCTTCTGGTTGTATCATAAGATCTATAATTATAGGTGCACAGTTTAAGAAACTACCAATAACTAGTTCTTGATTAAACAAATAAAGTTAAGGAAAATACAATGCTTAAATGTTTTATGGGTAAAAGTAGCTGGTAAAACACGCGTGTATTGATATTATAACTAACGCACAGCCAATATGTGACTAATTCGATTCGACGTTCATTTTTGTGATTAGGTACTTACCTGTAGGGTGGTACGGACGGGCCACTCAAATAATAAATATACACTTGAGGATATTCACAATAGTGATAAATACTTACGTTCGAATGTGATTGAAGTGTATAGGATGATCGTATAATGCTATTGATTGTGAACACTTTGTTCTCTAACATGTATATATTATTTTATATACGTTATCGTGAATTGTCCTTAATTCTTAATTGACATATAAACATCAGTTATGCTATTCAACTGTGATTTCTCTCTTACTTTACATACGTACTCAACTTCACTTACCTAGATCTGAAAAAAGACACAAATCAATATTATAAAATACAGTCAAAACTTCATGCATGTGATATATCTTCACATGACTATGTTAATATTTATTTAGTAGTGTTTATTCAAATGTGTCATTTGCCGTCGTATTTTGCTCATTTAAACAATTCAACTAAAACGATAATGTTCAGCAATGAAAGATATCAAGACATTAAACATGGTCTCAAAATTGAGACTCCGAATACTGGGTATTTAATAACTGAATCTTATTTCATCGTTTGACTTTTGTAAGTTCTTCAGACCCAAAATCGGATAACAGTTACCACAGCCATTAACAATAAACTTTGAATATTGAATGATCTCCTTCTGCATTGCAATACTTAATCCGTTGTTTATGCAAATTGTTGTAGTAACATGAATAGTATGCACCTCAAATACTGATTGATATCGATTAGTATATCATTTACCATGCATATATTAGTATAACAATAAGGCTTCAAAGTGTTTACACTATTGCTTTGTTTTAAACCAATAAGGAACGGGCAAGATAACTTATTAGTTATGAAACAACATTGCCAAAAAATGCATATGTTAATCAATTTAGAATCATTCAATTCTTTCCATGTTATCATATCAAAAGTTTTCCATACTGCATCAAACAAAATGACTGAAAAATGTTTTATCATTCACTGCCCTGGGTATGCAGTATTAACACTTTTGAAATAAAAAAATATTTTAATTTATTTTGCCTACAATTCCAAATGTCGTCAATTGTTAGGTCGAATTATGAAAAAAATCAATTTGTTGCAAGGAAGAAAACTTTTTTTTTTAATATTTATTTTCAATTTTGATTTTTTGTTTCTAAAAAAGAACATAACGTCGGATATGTTACAAACGGTTCACAGACGGCTTTATATAGTGCTTGCTCATGCAATTATCTGTATAATGTGTATTGATTGCCTGCAGTGTAATGCAGATTAAGTTTGTACACATAGCGGTGAAAATCTTAAACATATTTGATATTTGTATTGCAAGAACATTATATTCTATAAGATTACAGTGCAGTACATTACAGTGTAGTGCAGGGCAGTTTATTTATTTATTATCTATTTGACATAAAGTAGCACTGTTAATGTGATACAAACGATGTTTTGTGTCATTTGTGCCACATTTGCCTTATTACGAACTTCTGGCAGCGCCAACAATTAAGAAAAAACCCGGTTAGCTATCAGAATGTTTGATATATGTGTTATATATTTTATGCATTACGTTGATATCCCTCGATATCCATATGTCCTATAGGATATGCATACATGTTATACACTATGTTAGTAGAAGTTATTTGAATTTGAGTTTATATACGTTAATATATTTTATTTATTACTAAACGACAAGTTAAATTATTAAATCAATTACTATATCTGGTTAAGTGTATTTTTCTTAGTCATAGCTTCATGCAAAAGATGTCCGTTGCAATCTTTGCGAATGTCCTAAAACCATTTGTGACCATAAGGTATGGATAACGCGTACTTAATAATGGTCCAAATTCCAATTTACTGGCCAGTCAAACACAAATTGGTTCTAATACTTTTTTTACCGGCAGTAAGGCTAGTATTCTGCATTTTTTACTGACTTTGCTGGCGGGGTGACGTTCTTCAAAAGAGACTGTCGTTTCAAATGTCATTTCGAAGTAACTAGTTCATTATATACAATATTTTTTATTTTTCAAACTAGTATTCTTGCTAGTATTTCATTCAACTCAATTCGATAAAACATATAATTTCGTGAAATATGTTAAGATACAATAGAGCAAATTTGTTAAACTTAATTAGACACGATTAAATCAAATAAATACCAGCCCCAAGCTTAATCCGTTCTTTTTGACAAGCTGTTTAAGTTGCATAGACGGTATTTTCCATATCATAGATAACTTTTTTTAAACATACATACTTTCCTTTTTCATCAATACATTTATTAAGCATAATACTGTTTAAATGCATTTCAAACAATGTTGTCTCTTTACCCGTTTCCAGTGGTATTTTAAATATCGCAAATAAACAAGCCCTACGGTTCAAGGGAATGTTATCCATTACAATTCGACTTCGATGTCTTATTTTCTCGTATAAAGTATAAATATAATTACTGGCTTTGACTGTATACAATAAGGAGAACTATATTAAGCAACCATGGACAAATAGCTTTGACGTTAGTATAAGACGTCGATATAATTCCCTTTTGTGTCAATAAACAGATGTACATAATTTGATCCCGAGTTTGCCTCATTTCGATTCCAGTCGCATTATTCGTAAAAACTAAGTAGAGGACAGTTTTGCTATGTTCGTTAAACAAATTAAACATCTTGACCATGTATTTAATAAAAGAATGGTTTTCTTACGACTTAATAGTATATATTTTAAAAGGGCAAGTGTTTTTACTGTTGACTTTATTTGCAAAAATAAACGTTATTCTGTACAAATATCTGAATATATGACATATACAAACTTTCAAAGCGATTGGAATTGTTATTTTAGGGGATATTGGTTAAGTGATGTGCTCAAAATAAATAAGTCATGGCACACTTGGGGAATGTCCAGTTGTGACCCTAAGGGACATGTTTTTAATAATTATTGTAGATAATCACAGTACTAAGTTATATAACAAACATTAAACTTTCAGCGAAGTTTCAGTGAAGAAGAGTATTGCAATCACACATAAAAACTAGATTTTAAGATCTGGTAATCTAAAGAATAGTATACAGCTGATCGGAACATTTTAATACACATTTAATAAGATCCGATAAGTTTGAAATTAGAATGGTTAAGAAACAAGTGTAAATAATGGATTGCTGTATATCTATTCGGACGTATTGACCGAGGTACACGTTTCGATGAGCTTGAATGTCTTTTCGCAACGAAGTATTGTGGCTCATTCCTGCAAGGTTGTTATTTAGGTTTATGAAGGTCGCCAACACGCCAACATTAAGACAAAACTGGCAACAAATATCACAGTCTAACAATTGTTGTATCGGTACCCTATTTTCGTTCTAGTGGGTATAGTTGTTTTACATCTTGTGTTCTGTTTTGCTGTGTTTATTGGTTTGTGTGTCTAAATATATAACATCTTGTTATCAAATTGTTTGTTTTGTTGAATGTGATTCTATTTTACCAAAAATGATTACTGTATAGTTGCTGCAGGGTAATATGCCCTACCTCCAAACATTTACTGATATGATAACTACTTGTTTAACTCATACATACAAACATATATCAGGCAGCGTTATATCAGACATATACCAATGTAATTGCATTATACATGAATGTATCATACCAATATATTGATTTCTGCCTGATATAACCCTGTCTGATATATTTTTATATCACGTGAATTTTGTCTTGGAACTCGTGCAGTGATAATGGCTTTGTTCGAAGGGAAACGGACTTTGGCGGAGATTTCGAATTTTCCTGCCCATTTTATGCAATGATCTCACTGAAACGCTCTGTCAATTAACTTTGATCAACTATGAAAACGCTCTGTCAATAAACTTTGATCACCTATTCAAACACTTTAAAATCAGCAATGTCAAAACACTCATTGGAACACATTATTAAATGGTTTGAATTTAATTTTGCTTTCTTAATACCGCCTTAAGGAACGTACGTATTTGTTTTGTCACAGAATATGCAGCATGACACAACAAGGGTAAAATGTATATTTTTAATTTCTTTCAGTATAGCGTCTTTATCATACCTCTTTGACTTAAACGTTAATATATGACTGTTCAGGTTTGACGGTAGTAAAGTATTTCCCTAACTTAAGTCTTGAATGCAATAGGCCCTTACCATAGATATGAGAGTTGGCACGTCCGACCTCTAAGAGGACTGCAGCTTGACTACCCAGAATAACGTCAATCCTGGGATAAAGTCCGAGCTAATCCAACTGTGAGGTTAAAACGCACCAACTATTAGTGGAAATCTACTTTTCACTACACTCCCTCCCTTTTTCTTTTGAAGGATTCGTTGATGTCCTTCTAATTTTCTTTCCAGCCTTAGACTGAATAAGCATTCCTTTTAATCGTTGTGGACCCTGTCTTAATCTGTACAGAATATATGTTAACTCTGACTGAAATAACTCACATCTAAAGTTATCTCTTTTAACTAGTCTCAAAACAATTAAGTTTCGTCCCCATCCTGTCTTAATCTGGACAGAATAAATGTAAATCAGACTGAAATTACTCAAAACTGATCTTAATTGATCTCTTTAAACTAGTCGTTTGGGGAGGTGTATTCTATCAAAACATGTTGCTTCTTCTACATCCTCCTTCCCACCCAAAAAGAAGGAAGGCCCCTAAACCTTAACGCTATGTAAACGTCTTGCATTGGTGTTAGCATCATTTCCTCCTGGATCCCAAATCCTTGAACCTTGCATGTCTGTTTGACTCTGCGATTTACTATTCCTGTATTGCAAAATTTCACTCTTGGAACCCAAGTCAACCTCCCCGCTCTGGGAGGACCTCGGCTGTTCCCTATTTATGTCTGGTTTCTCTTCCAAAGATGCTGATCACCCGTGCAAATCACCATTTTGTAAACCCACGTCATCCTCATTTAAGGACCGCGGCTGTTTAATTTGTAAACCTACGTCATCCTGCTTAAAGGACCGCTGCTGTTTACTATGGAAACCCACTTCATTCTCATTTAAGGACCGCGGCTGTTTACTCTCTCAACCCACGTCATCCTGCTAAAAGGACCGCGGCTGTTTACTTTGGAAACCCACGTCATCCTCCTTAAAGGACCGCGGCTGTTTATTTTGTAAACCCACGTCATCCTCCTAAAAGGACCGCGGCTGTTTACTTTGTAAATCCACGTCATCCTCCTAAAAGGACCGTGGCTGTTTACCACTTGCACTGACCAAACATGCTTTGCAGCCTTTCACATTGGCACTATACAGGTTACAGTAATCTATCAAGTTATTGGAGCCTGCTCCAACATGGGACCAGCCTCGGCTCTCTAACTGGACCCTTTTAAGTTTTAAATCTCCTGTTTATGAGGACAATTTGCAGCAAAATGACCTGTTTCATCACATGCGAAGTATTTCCGTTCGTTCGACCTAGATGGTGACCTGTTTTTTCTCCATGGCCTTTTTTGTTGACCTACAGCTAATTCATTGAGTTGTTCTTTTATTTTAATTTATTCTTTCTGTAATATGCTTAAGTCAGTGATAGATTCTTTGTCTGATTGTGATTGTACAGAACAAATATAAGTATTTGTGTCATTATAGTCTATACCTGTTTGTGTAACTTTGGTGCGACCACCTAACATAGCTGAAACAGCCTTATGTCATTCATCGCGGCTTCAATAGTACGATGTATTTTCATAAAAGTGTTATGTCCAGCATCAATATNATAATGGATTGCTGTATATCTATTCGGACGTATTGACCGAGGTACACGTTTCGATGAGCTTGAATGTCTTTTCGCAACGAAGTATTGTGGCTCATTTCTGCAAGGTTTTTTAAGGTTTATGAAGGTCGCCAACACGCCAACATTAAGACAAAACTGGCAACAAATATCACAGTCTAACAATTGTTGTATCGGCACCCTATTTTCGTTCTAGTGGGTATAGTTGTTTTACATCTTGTGTTCTGTTTTGCTGTGTTTATTGGTTTGTGTGTCTAAATATATTACATCTTGTTATCAAATTGTTTGTTTTGTTGAATGTGATTCTATTTTACTGTATAGTTGCTGCAGGGTAATATGCCCTACCTCCAAACATTTACTGATATGATAACTACCTGTTTACCTCATACATACAAACATATATCAGGCAGCGTTATATCAGACAGATAACAATGTAAAGGCATGTTACATGAATGATCATACCAATATATTGATTTCTGCCTGATATTACCCTGTCTGATATATTTTTATATCACGTGAATTTTGTCTTGGAACTCGTGCAGTGATAATGGCTATGTTCGAAGGGAAACGGACTTTGGCGGAGATTTCGAATTTTCTGGCCCATTTTATGCAATGATCTCACTAAACGATCTGTTAATTAAATTTGATCAACTATGAAAACGCTCTGTCAATAAACTTTGATCACCTATTCAAACACTTTAAAATCAGCAATGTCAAAACACTCATTGGAACACATTATTAAATGGTTTGAATTTAATTTTGCTTTCTTAATACCGCCTTAAGGAACGTACGTATTTGTTTTGTCACAGAATATGCAGCCTGACACAACAAGGGTACATGTACATACTATTTGTAGTAAAAAAGAACCACCAGCACGCTGTGATCCATCTCATTTTCCGTAAAAAGTATGAGAAGGGGACATCGGAAGTTTATGTTTATGACAAAAGGTAAAATGGATAGCACAGTTGGTCTATGAATGCTTTCATGCTGAGGAGAATTGTTCGCTTTTCGGTTTCCTACCATTCCTATAATTACATCGAAATTGGTGTTCTTACACGTATTGTTAAGCAGATTCAAAGCTCAAGTGTTGATGTACAATGTATTTTGGTGCTACATGTGTATATGGCTATTGTTATTCAGTTCTAAGACCAATAGTCACATCCCAGTAGTTCTTTTGTTAGACGACAAAAACGCAGTTATTACAATACTAATAAATCATATGCAAATTGTGCGGGTCGATTAAAGAACCTATATTGTAACGGCTTTTTTACAATCAAAATATCGGGTATTATGGACCTCAGGCAAATAAACATTCTTTAAATTTCATCTTTTTTTCTTTGTATCGGTAATATGCAGAAACAATATAACGTTAGTTGTTTTTTATTGGTAAGACATTTAAATGATATTTTGAACAACACGATGTTTGCTTATTTGCGATCGTTGCGTTCTTATCGCCACTGCTGTCTCGCCTCTACCAATGCCAATTAAGTCGCTGCGCTTGAATGCGAAGCAATTTGATAAACGAAACAAGTGTTTCAACACATTATAAAATACACGCACACACTATGTTTCTTAAATTCCAAAATTAGCCACTAGAACAAACTGTCGGTAATTTAATATATTAGTCGCAATTTCATCTCCGATTTAGTTGTAGGTTTCTGTAGGAAATATTGTTAGCAATTAATCAGTTGTGTGTATTGATGTGTGTTTAATTAATTACATATAAAGGACCCAAGACCTACTCGCATTTTCATTTCTCAGGAAAAGCAAGTAAAACTGGTAGACCGATGAAATTAATGGTAAAAATAGTTCTTCTTATATGTTCACTTCAGTATAAAAATACGCACTGTTATATGTATCAATGACATCGATTTGATGGGTACATTTTACTAAATCTTACGTACAATTCGTTGTATTATTGTTCTTGTGACCAATTACAGAAATTGCGCTATATTATCAGTACAGCATAAAGCTCTATCATCGCACAAAACATCTCTTATTATTGGTGGATAGTTTTGTTACATGCTGTTGAATGAGCAGGCAATTTAACAAGTTATTGCAAAATGAACTAAAGAAAGATCAAGAGAGCATAACATACACATACAGAGTATTGATTTACCAACTTAAAACCTATATACTATTTCTTTTAGTTAACATAGTTGACTCAACATGTATAATTGAATTCACTTTAAACGTCAAATTTTCTCGTTCTAAAGTGATTATTGGACGTCATTGTATAAAACATAACTAACGAATTGAATTGTTTGAAAGTTACCAAATTTAAAATTACATTAACAAATCTATTGTAATTTTTGGTAATTATCATATTTCACGTACCTTTAGTTTTGAATTCTGGCCTAGGCTTTATAGCGACTAGTCACCTTATCCAAAGACAAACTAAATGGTTCAAACGAAGGCCAGTGTATTATTGAAAAACGATTCACATTATGTCATATATCAATACGAGAAGTGCTCTCAACAAACTGGTAGATAGGCCTGATGCATATAATTATTTGTGTCACTAACGCATGAAAATGCATTGAAAAACAGAACTTGTACAATCTCATACATTTGAAGCAACCAGTCCGTTTAAAAAGAACAATTTCAAATTGGAGAAGAAATGTGCCATAACGACGCATGAAGCATTATTGTAGAAATATTATTTTTTTAAGTTATCTTAAATGTCAATAACCAAACAATACGTTTAATTATACCTGATTGCCTAAATTATGATATACCTATATATTACCTATAGAAGGAAAATACAAACCAAAATTTTAATCTTAAAACCGAATTTTAATCAAAGAACGTGTTTAAATATATAATATTTATTTATCTAAAGCATGCGCATCAATAAACGTGCATTTGCTGTACTCAGCTAACTACAATTTATAAAATGAGAAAACAAGCAATTCCAATCGTCGTATTAGGGATATGTTCTTAGCACAAACGTATTATTTAACATACAGTACAGTGGAGCATCCCCATGTTAAGAAGACTCGTGGTCAAACACATTTTAAAAAGGCCCATTTATGGTGACCGAGCGGTGTTGAAGAAGTAAACTATTTAAACATCAGGAATGAATTTCCATTTTTAGTTGTGAGCGTTAGCTCACGACTAAAGTTACAGAGCATGTTTAGAAAGTCAGTATGTGCTTAGAAGCCTTAGCTACGCTAAGAACCGTAACTCACTATGCTAGGAACGATTACTGCTACCTGTCTGCACTGCAGACGACGAATGCTTACATGGCTTAGGAGCGTCTGCTCTACTCCTGCAGTGAGTGTATTTACCAGCTTGTAAGACGACATTGGCCAGTCTAGGGTTTATCATTAAAATCTGCACATATTCGCTGCTTTCAGGGAAAACGGGGCTTAATGCCTGTCAAATAAGATTAGCCTGTGCACACTAATTCGCCTGTGCAATGCGCACAAGCTAATCAAGGACGACAACAGCGAACAACTTCAGTGCCTTCAGCGCTTTGATATATTATGGATGCTTTCCATTTAAGGTACACGTTCAAATAGGGGCCAATTGTATTACCAGTACGTTGCGAAATAACCATATTGTTTTGAGCGAACCTTTACGACCTTTTTTAGTTGTTGTTGTTTAACTCGTATACATCATTATACCGTGTTTCCTGAGCAAAATACTTGATCAATTACTTTTCATCGTATCACTGAGGTTCGTCAACGCGAATAGACATACCATTTTCGGTAGCGTAATTTATAAAATTATACATATGTTTAATTAAAATGAACTTTTCGGAAAACTTGAACGAATGAAGACGGTAAAAGATAAATACTGTTGCGGGTGGATATTTATGGGATCTCTAAAACACATACTTTAATGATTTATTGCTTAAAACACAGCATGTTTTAGCAAATAACAACATAACACAATGTTGACAAATGGGAAATTCGTTTATAACAAGCTATCCAATTATCAGAAGAGAATATGCATGGATAGTGGAACAACATTATTAATATGTTGATAAATAATTATTATCGTTTTTAGTTGATGGCTAGTAAAATATAAAATTGTTGAAATATTGACCATGTGTTATGATACTATTTTATATATTTATTTCAGATGTTCAATTATTCTTTGATTACATCTATTACATGTTTCAATGTATTACGTTAAATTTAAACTTCCGATTAAACAACAAAAAATTAAAACATATAATCTTGTTAGTTTTCTTAGTTGCGCCCAATTTAACGTAATAACGAACCACTGCAGTGCCTTCAAATTGTTGCTGTTGTTTTCTTTAAGCGAAATTAGGTGTTGTTTTGTTTTACAAAACCTAACTATATGCCGTTTGTCTGGAATTGATCCGAAACTGCAACAAGTATCAAACGCATGCGGTTCTATTTGTAGTACTGTGAACATTATATTGAAACTGCAGACCATGAGTTAAAACAATTTGAATCCAATATTACAGAAGTCGTTTATGCAAAGAAGTCATATTTTCTCACAGAGTTCACCGATAATATGGGCACACACGTGATCAATTCTAATGGGAAAGTCCCTGGATTCTCCTTAATGAGGAGTTTTACTGTATGATTCTATTTTATAACATTGTGTATACGCCAGCGTAATAAAAAGAAACTTAACGATCCGCTAAAAAACTGATAAACAAAGTACTTCAGAAAATTTAAATTCATGCTGTATCATCATGTATCCGCATTGAGTACAGGCAGATTTATAGCAGTTGTCGCGCATATTTACGAACAAGACTTTAAGTATGTATAAAAAGTATAAAACATTTGCACTAAGCGCATTTAAAAATTCACATGATTTAATGATTTTCTTGCAAACGCTTAAGCTAACAGTTAAACAAGTACCATGTTTATTCATTACCTTGCTATTTTAACATTTAACAAGTTATTGCAAAATGAACAAAAGAAATATCAAGAGAGCATAACATACACATACAGAGTATTGATTTACCAACTTAAAACCTATATACTATTTCTTTAAGTTAACATAGTTGACCCACCATGTATAATTGAATTCACTTTAAACGTCAAATTTTCTCGTTCTTAAGTGATTATTGGACATCATTGTATAAAACATAACTAACGAATTGAATTGTTTGAAAGTTACCAAATTTAAAATTACATTAACAAATCTATTGTTATTTTGGTAATTATCATATTTCACGTACCTTTAGTTTTGAATTCTGGCCTAGGCTTTATTGCGACTAGTCACCTTATCCAAAGACACACTAAATGGTTCAAACGAAGGCCGTTGTATTATTGAAAAACGATTCACATAATTACATATATCAATACGAGAAGTGCTCTCAACAAACTGGTAGATAGGCCTGATGCATATTATTATTTGTGTCACTAACGCATGAAAATGCATTAAAAAACAGAACTTGTACAATCTCATACATTCGAAGCAACCAGTCCGTTTAAAAAGAACAATTTCAAATTGGAGAAGAAATGTGCCATAACGACGCATGTAGCATTATTGTAGAAATATTTATTTTTTTTCAATTATCTTAAATGTCAATAACCAAACAATACGTTTAATTATACCTGATTGCCTAAATTATGATATACCTATATATTACCTATAGAAGGAAAATACAAACCAAAATTTTAATCTTAAAACCGAATTTTAATCAAAGAACGTGTTTAAATATATAATATTTATTTATATAAAGCATGCGCATCAATAAACGTGCATTTGCTGTACTCAGCTAACTACAATTTATAAAATGAGAAAACAAGCAATTCCAATCGTCGTATTAGGGATATGTTCTTAACACAAACGTATTATTTAACATACAGTACAGTGGAGCATCCTCATGTTTAGAAGACTCGTGGTCAAACACATTTTAAAAAGGCCCATTTATGGTGACCGAGCGGTGTTGAAGAAGTAAACTATTTAAACATCAGGAATGAATTTCCATTTTTTAGTTGTGAGCGTTAGCTCACGACTAAAGTTACAGAGCATGTTTAGAAAATCAGTATGTGCTTAGAAGCCTTAGCTACGCTAAGGACCGTAACTCACTATGCTAGGAACGATTACTGCTACCTGTCTGCACTGCAGACGACGAATGCTTACATGGCTTAGGAGCGTCTGCTCTACTCCTGCAGTAAGTGTATTTACCAGCTTGTAAGACGACATTGGCCAGTCTAGTGTTTATCATTAAAATCTGTACATATTCGCTGCTTTCAGGGAAAACGGGGATTAATGCCTGTCAAATAAGATAAGCATGTGCACACTAATTCGCCTGTGCAATGCGCACAAGCTAATCAAGGACGACAACAGCGAACAACTTCAGTGCCTTCAGCGCTTTGATATATTATGGTTGCTTTCCTTTTAAGGTACACGTTCAAATAGGGGCAAATTGTATTACCAGTAAGTTGCGAAATAACCATATTGTTTTGAGCGAACCTTTACGACCTTTTTTTAGTTGTTGTTGTTTAACTCGTATACATCATTATACCGTGTTTCCTGAGCAAAAAACTTGATCAATTACTATTCATCGTTTCACTGAGATTCGTCAACGCGAAAAGACATACCGTTTTCGGTAGCGTAATTTATAAAATTACACATATGTTTAATTAAAATGAACTTTTCGGAAAACTTGAACGAAGGAAGACGGTAAAAGATAAATACTGTTGCGGGTGGATATTTATGGGATCTCTAAAACACATACTTCAACGTAATTATTGCTTAAACACAGCATGTTTTAGCAAATAACAACATAACACAATGTTGACACATTGGGAAATTCATATATAACAAGCTATCCAATTATCAGAAGAGAATATGCATGGATAGTGGAACAACATTATTAATATGTTGATAAATAATTATTATCGTTTTTAGGTGATGGCAAGTAAAATATAAAATTGTTGAAATATTGGCAATGTGTTATGATACTATTTTATATATTTATTTCAGATGTTCAATTATTCTTTGATTACATCTATTACAAGTTTAAATGTATTTCGTTAAATTTAAACTTCCGATTAAACAACAAAAAATAAAAAATATAATCTTGTTAGTTTTCTTAGTTGCGCCCGATTTAACGTAATAACGAACCACTGCAGTGCCTTCATATTGTTGCTGTTGTTTTCTTTTAGCGAAATTAGGTGTTGTTTTGTTTTACAAAACCTAACTATATGCCGTTTGTCTGGAATTGATCCGAAACTGCAACAAGTATCAAACGCATGCGGTTCTATTTGTAGTACTGTGAATATTATATTTAAACTGCAGACAATGAGTTAAAACAATTTGAATCCAATATTACAGAAGTCGTTGATGCAAAGAAGTCATATTTTCTCATAGAGTTCACCGATAATTTGGGCACACACGTGATCAATTCTAATGGGAAAGTCCCTGGATTCTCCTTAATGAGGAGTTTTACTGTATGATTCTTTTTTATAACATGGTGTATACGCCAGCGTAATAAAAAGAAACTTAACGATCCGCTAAAAACCAAACTGATAAACAAAGTACTTCAGAAAATTTAAATTCATGCTGTATCATCATGTATCCACATTGAGTACAGGCAGATTTATAGCAGTTGTCGCGCATATTCACGAACAAGACTTTAAGTATGTATAAAAAGTATAAAACCTTTGCACTAAGCGCTTTCGAAAATTCACATGACTTAATGATTTTCTTGCAAACGCTTAAGCTAACAGTTAAACAAGTACCATGTTTATTCATTATAACCTTGCTATTTCAACATGCATTAAACTTTTTTGGGGAAAAAACGAGCTTAAACCGTACATGTTTTAAAAACGTTGTTAAATTATTAACCGGTAAATCAAGTTAGTTTTTGTTTAACTTTAGCCGAGGTTTTACTTTGTCATTTGTACATGTACATCTTAATACGAATAACAAATGTTACAAGTAATGATGAACTGCCAGCAATCAAAACATATATGAAGAAAACAATTGTTTAACTTACAACAAATACGTTAATAATTCCGTGCCTTTTTCTTGCTTGACACCAGGAGTGCCTATAGTTATTGCTAGTGACTGTCACGCTCAACTACTGCATCAATTTTGAATTATGATTTAATCGGAAACAAAGATTATAAGAACAATGCGTTTTTATTAATCGTTGACAAAACAAAGCACACCAACCAAACATGTTAAGTCGATAATTTATACAAAAATGGCTTCAAATTGCCGATTTTCATTTAAAGCTAACAACTCTAATCACAAAATAAACGAAATGAGCACTGACTATCGCGACGTGACATGTAATTTTAACTATCAATCTTTTGTAAATTTCTGTTAAGATATGTATTAAATTGATGAAAACTATCAATATTTAATATTTTTTTGCAATTTAAATTGTTGTTATACGCGCTTTTGTGATAATAGTTCGTGATGCTCATTCAATAAACGTGTGTTTTAAGACCATATTGAGAGTACATGAAAACTTATTTATGAGGTCGCGATTTAACTCTATTATGAACATTAAGAAACATTTTATATCGTATTATAAATGCCATGTTATGCATGAATTGTATAAAACTTTGCCCTGTTTTACACGTGCCTCATTT
>VMBQ01006367.1:20399-31712 GCA_007657795.1 Dreissena rostriformis | reverse complement strand
TCCTCAAGGGATTTTGAAATCATTTGGCACATATGTTCACCATCATTGGACAGTGTGTCGCGCCAAAGAATTACGTCAATATCTCCAAGGTCAAGGTCACACTTTGAGGTCAAAGGTCAAAAATGGCCATAAATGAGCTTGTCCGGGCCATAACTATGTGGTTCATCAAGGGATTTTAAAATCATTTGGCACATTTGTTCACCATCATTGGACAGTGTGTTGCGCGAAAGAATTACGTCAATATCTCCAAGGTCAAGGTCACACTTTGATGTCAAAGGTTAAAAATGTCCATAAATGAGCTTGTCCGGGCCATAGCTATGTTGTTCATTGTGAGGCTTTGAAATCAATTGGCACATTTGTTCACCATCATTGGACGGTGTGTCGCGCGAAAGAATTACGTCAATATCTCAAAGGTCAAGGTCACACATGAGTTCAAAGGTAAAAAATAGCCATAGTTGAGCTTGTCCAGGCCATTACTATGTCGTTCATTGTGGGATTTTGAAATCAATTGGCACATTTGTTAACCATTATTGGACGGTGTGTTGCGCGATAAAATTACGTCGATATCTCCAAGGTCAAGGTCACACTTTGAGTTCAAAGGTCAAAAATGGCCATAAATAAGCTTGTCTGGGCCATAACTATGTCATTCATTGTGAGATTTTAATATTACTCTCCACATTAATTTTGTTCACAGGCATTGGATGGCGTATCATGCCAAAGAATTCAAGATTTCAAAGGTCAAAATGGCCATAAATGATAATGGCATAATAATTCTTAAAAATTGCCATAAATAAGCTTCTCTTGTTTTGTGAGACAGCATGCAAAATATTCTGTGTCAATGCAGCATGTGGGGGTATACGTCACGTCAGTGACAAAGCTCGAGTTTCAAAGTGTCAGCAAAGTTCAAGTGTACAACACACTCTTTTGTAATTAAAATATTGCAAAGTGTGCTCCTGGCACTGCATTATGCATATTATTATATTATATAATCATATAAAGCAAGGAGATAGAGTACCATTGCCTTCAAATTAATAAATTTCTTGTTTCTTATTTTTTATTGAGGTATGCAAATACATGCGGTATGGCGTTTGTCGAGGTGTCTATGTTGCTACATCGGTCAAGTAAACTGCCCATGCATGCCCATGCATCGCGAAAACAGACGACGCGGGCAGGAAATATTTGACTTCAATACCTATCAGATAAGTAAATTTGTATTTCAGAAAAGTGATACAAATAAACGGTCAACGCCCTTCGGGCTTTTGCCCGTATAATACATCAGCTTTTCGGATGTTGGTCCCAACAGATGGTGGTGGAATGATCACACTATAATTATGTCCAGAGCGAATTATTGTTTAAAAGCATACGAGAGGATCAATGACAACACAAGATGGCTTTTTTAAAATAACCTTTGTTTTTAAAACTGGTCGCTTATGGCCACACGAGTTGGGTATTTAAATTGCACCATTGATCACCACACATGTCAACTATGTCTACATTCGTGGCTTTTTAATTGCAGCATTGATTTCCACGACTGGTCGCCTAGGGCCTATTAAGTTAGCTATTGATCTCAACGACTGATCGCCTATTGCCATATTCGTTAGCTTCTTAAATAACACCACTGAAATCCACGCCTGCGTGTAAAACCCGTTTAAATTACTTTAACTCTATCGTGTACAATCATAATCTTAATGTTTAAACATTGCTTTTTGTCATTTATAGCAAGGTGCGTGGACAAAATAGTGATAAAGTCGAAGTGGTAGTTGTTGGACTTTTGAAGACTAATCACACGTTTATTAGTATTCAAATGCATTTGAAAGCAATGTAAAATTCGCTTTCCTTAGGCCCCATACATGATCATATCGGCCATCAACGCCTAAATGTCAATGCTGGACATCCTAGGCCAAAGTTAAGATATCGTCGAAACGTAGCAAAACCGGACGTCATCAGAAAGTCAATCTTATGATCGCAAACGTTAATCCACCAACCCAAAGTAAAATGTCGTTTGTTCCATGTATCTCTTAAGAAACTGTATATAACATAATCGTCAAATATTCAAAGCTTTACTTAGAAAAAAATGCAAAGTTCATCAGCTTAACATGGTGCAAATGACGCAGAGGAGTGATGGATCACGGCAGTTATACATGAAGTTAAAAGCTGGAAGATGGAAGAACTTTGTTACTTCTTATGAGGCAATGTTCTATTTAAATGGGTCGTACGGGCGATGCAAAGGGTTACATGGCATTGGCTGGTGTCTCTTATAATGGAAAAATTGCGATTCGCTTTATAAAAAATGGGAACTAACATTAATAGAAAGTTCTCCATATATAGTATTGCAGTCTTTTCTTCCAAATGACGTTTGGAAACTGTTCCATAAGATCGGAAATCATTAGTGTCCCATCAGGACAGTGCCTCAAGTCAGATATATAAACAGGCACTTCAGTTTCTCAAGAGGGAAAAAGTGAACTTGATTGACTATGACGAAGGGATGCCGAAGTCCTTAGATGCTGCTCCAATAAACTTACGCATATGGGGAATCCTTAAACGCCGTCTACAGAAGCTCAACGCTAAATTTTGTATAGGTCTTAAACAAATTCTTAACAATGTTGCTTAAAACAAATTAACGACTGTGACCATTTGCGATCATGAGTAAAGAAAACGGATGTTCCTAAATAGTCAATAACTTTTGCTTTAAAAGACTAGACTCGGACCAATTAAAGATAATGGTCCACTACTGTTGGTGGTGAATCCGTCTCCGACACCCACCCTAACCCCATCGTGCACGATAAGTCATTTTTTTTTATCACACACTCAAATAAGAAGTGAACACGAATGTTTAATTTAAATATCATTCGTCCACATTTTCGAAAGTCCAGTCAGTCAATCAGTTTGGAGTGCGAGGGAAACACTTATATTATTTAATTTATTAATATTTGATTTCAAATGTAATCTTATGAGGTAGTCGACAAACCTTTGAGATACATTGTAATATCTCTTTTTTTCCAATCACTTTGTCACACATGCAAAAACCTCTGAATGAGGTCGTCATGTTCGAAATAATGGTGCTTTATTATCATATATTTTTATTTATTTTTTACATTTTGTAAAGTAAATATTGTTATAACGTTAAGTATCGCTGAAATAAAATTTCACTCTTTAACTGCTGCAATGTTTAAGTTAACTAAATTTATCTTTTACCTTAGTGCTCTATGGCCGTCTCGTCTGTTGAAAAGAGTATTTCCGGTAATAAGTATATAGGTCAGTTAGGAGGGGTAACTGCCGGGTAACTCCAATTAGGCGTACATTTAACCACGCAGAAAAAACAACAATAAAACGAACGAGAAATGATCGAAAACAAAAACATTTTTTTTTAAATAAACTGATCTGTAGAATATGATTTTTAGTAAATAAACGTACACATTTTTTCTATTCAGTATATTTCATATAGCAGATATTTTGAAGGTTTTTCAAAGTTCTGCATCTTAGACTTGCATTGTTATCAAGTTGGAAAGAAACTACGGAATACCGTTAGAACCATCGTGGTTACACATTAAAATCCAGAGGGCGAGAATGCAATAGTGCGATAATACGATGACGACAGTGCGATAATACGATGGCGACAGTGCGATAATACGATGGCGACAGTGCGATAATACGATGACGACAGTACGATAACGCGATAGAACGATGGTGACAATGTAACAATGCGATAGTACGATGGCGACAATGCGATAGTACGATAGCGACAATGCGATAGTCATATGGTACAGTTGTCAGCTTATTATCGCATTGTCGCCATCGTACTATAGCACTGTCGCCATCGTATTGTCGCACTGTCGTCATCGTATTATCGCACTATCGCATTGTCGCCATCGTACTATCGCACTGTCGACATCGAATTGTCGCACTGTCGTCATCGTATTGTCGCAATGTCGTCATCGTATTATCGCACTATCGCATTGTCGCCATCGTACTATCACACTGACGCCATCGTATTGGCGCACTGTCGTCATCGTACTAGCGCATTGTCGCCTTCGTACTATCGCGTGTTCGCATTGTCGCCATCGTATTGTCGCACTGTCGTCATCGTACTATCGCACTGTCGCCATCGAATTGTCGCACTGACGTCATCGTTCTATCGCATTATCGCTCTCTGGATTTTAATGTTTAACCACGATGACACTAACGGTATTACGTAAGAAACCAATTACCATATGGGGAACCATATCATCGACCCGTGATAATTGTAATAAATAACACAGATACATGTTTTTCAGAAAATGGCATACGTTGTCCTCGTGTTCTTTTTGTTTTGCGGTGAAATTCGTTTCCTGAGACTGCTGAGCTTTGATGGTCGACCGATGATGCGAATGCATAATGCGTGAAGTTATAAAAGTACTTCGATAACATAACTTTCTGTCAGTTGTAAGCAGACGTAGTGCTATATTTTATCATTATGTCTAAATACAATTATTATCATCATCATCGTCGTCGGCGGCGGTGTCGTCGGCGTCGTCGTCATCATCATCATCATCATCAACATCAACATAATCGGCATCACAACCACCACCGCCACCACCATCTCCACCACCACCACCACCACCACCATAACCACCACCACCAACACCACCACCATCACCACCATCATCACCACCATCACCACCATCACCACCATCACCACCATCACCACCATTACCACCACCACCACCAACAACATCATACCACCACCACAAACACCACAATCACCAACACCACCAGCACCACCACCATCATCAACCATTACCACCATCGCCACCATCACTACCACCACCACCACCACCACCAACACCACCACCACCAACACCACCATCACCAACACCACTAACACCACCATCACCACCATGACCACCATCACCACCATCACCACCTCCACCACCACCACCACCGCCATCACCACCATCACCACCATCACCACCATCCTGATGTGATCATGTTGTGTTTTCATCTAATGACATTACGAAAGCCTAGTGGACGGACTATACACAGTTCAAGGATCTCAAATATATCCAGGCGCCAGATTAATGTCGTTGAGGTAAACAATATATCTACTCGTAGCAACGACATATGGTATTGATTCCATATACCGCTTGTATTGGCAGGTATATCTGACTCAGACAGAAATATAACCTGTCTACATTGAAATCTCTCAATAAAGCCATACAATGGTTACATGTAACCTGCACTGCGGTTAAATGGTAAAATGAATCCCTTGCGAAAGAGATGATGCGATCTCTACGGCTCGCTTGATGTTCTAAATACTTAATAGGCTGCATCACACCAAACTGTTTTTATTCTTACCCGATGCTTTTCCCCTGGTGGAGGTATACGTATTATCGATATCAAGAGCGTTCGGCATCAAAACACTACTAAGTTGTTAATAAATCAAATTGATGACTTAAACACGGAAATTAAGGGGTGTTGCTACAGTTTTGCTGATTGTTTTCCATCTAATAACTTTTGCTAAAAATTTATATTTGAGTAATATATACTAATATTATATGAAAAATGANTGGGAATTCCACAACGTTTAATTTTTAAAGAGTCAAAGCAGTCTTCTGTCAAATGTTTATTTAGAATTATCGTTAATCCGAAGTTCTTTAACGGTCCCGACGACTTCGAAATAACGGTGTTACAATGTATTTAACATGTACTTTTTCATTAAAACTGAAAAATCACTAATTGCATAAAAATGATTAAAAACCTATGAAATTGGCAACATGTAGATACTATATAAGCTAAGATACATCATATACCATTTAAATAAACCACTAACTACCAAACAAACGGAGAACACAAGTTAAATTCTAAGAATTTTATTTTTTATAAATTTTATGTCACCCAAAAAAACGTCTTTTTTACTATTTTAACCACAAATATGGAATTAATTTTTTTTTTATATCTAATAACTTTTTGCGAAACTGCTCAAATATGTTCATCTACGTATTGTCATCATAACACAATAATAAAAAAAGGGCGTTACCGCACTTTTAACAGAGATTTTTTTGTCAAACAATCTCTACCGTCTATGTCAAATTTCATAAAATACAGCAATAAGGCAAAACCCAAGTACCGGTACATAGATTGTTAGAGATATGCATAAACATAAGAATGTTTTTACAATCTTAACTGTGATAAAAACAGCTTACAAAAAACACACAAGAATAATACAATATTTAATCACAAACATAAGACCATACAGTATCAAACGCGACCTTAATCATCTATAACAGGGACTTGTTGACAGATTTCGGCATGTTTTGAAGTTTGTGATTAAATGCTTTAAATTGATTAATGTAAACAACAGGACTTAAGAGCTCCAGTAAAAAGCAAGAATGAAACAAAAGAAAGAAAAAAAAAGTAAAAAAAGTTAGCCGCACCTGGGAGCGAAACACTGACCTTTTTGCCTATTATGAACCAACTCGTTCATTTGTGATGATTTTGATAACAAAAATATTGAGTTGTGATAATAGCATCAGGTGTTGCTATAAATTTATCCTCGGTTGAACAAACTGCCGCAACAACCCTTAAGCAACTGCGATTGGATCTGAAAAGTTGAACGGACGAGATTGAGAAGTTAAACAAGATACTCTCCGCAGCGGGAAGACAAATATTCGGTTACAATTTTAGTTGGAGAAGAAGAATTTTTGAGGGAAGAAAGATCTTAGGTTGAAGAGGAACGGAACAATTTGATGAAATTACAACAAAATTGAGATAAGATGATAGAGAGGGGGAGTAAGCTTGACGTTATTAACGACTTAACATGCGGGAACAAGATACAAACAGACCCCCTAGTTTTTTGTAAAGGAGGAGAAAATTAGATAGTAAAATTCGTCAGTTTGAATGACAAAAGGTCATACTTGAAGCTGATTGTTTCGTTGAGGGACAGGATGCCATACGTAACCCTACGATTTGTACTTAAACGTATGCAAGCGAATTTAATGGTGAAGTAAATCTCACACCAGTGTCAGGAAATGAGCCTGTTCCGAAGAATTGAGCGTATTTTGAAGAAATCAAGCTGCATTTCGAAAGTGTTAACCGTATATATGTGTTACACATACTGAAGCAATCCTTATGAAAAGCTCTTCGCAACCAGACTAGAAAATATATCATGCACTTATGAATACCTGCAACGGTTAATTATATCAGAAAGAGTAAAGAAGAAAACTTTGGTACTGTTGCCAGTAAACACTGTTTTCTAACAAGATATCTTTTAGCACAAGGGGGAACCGAAGGGCCGGTAGTTAAATGGGGTTTGAGATAAGAAGATATGTTACTGCAGAAGGAACTGAGTAAACAGGAGGGACACACGAGTCAGATGCTATGATGAACGTGACGACAAGAGGCCATAGAAAGACAACTTGAAGAATTTAATAATATGCCGTCACCGGTGTGATGCCGTTCCAGAAATATGTGGAACGTGTATAGACGTAGAAGTGGTTAAATAAATTGACGGAGAGGCTTTTACCAAAGTACCAGAACTGAGGAACAATCGGCAGAGAAAACATCTGATGAATAGGATAACAACTTGGAACTGGAACCAGAAACCTCGAAACTCGGAAAAGTGACCATTAAGAGTTAAAAATCTGGGAAAAGATTGAAAAATATCATTTGCGAATAACATTGTTCTTTTATTGATTATTTGAATATTTAATGAGTCTTTAATATAGTGTTATTGGATTCAAACTATTGCTCCAACAGATGAGTTATGATCACAACAGTCAGTCAGGCGTTCAATGAAAAGTTTGAACCAAAGCCACGCAAAATTATACAACTAATTTTAACTACCCAACTGCAGTTTGGATTTTAGAGTTTTAAATTTGCGGAACAAAACCTCTTACCGAACTGTATACGATTTACTAGTGAGGATGGTAATCAAAAGCGTTTCAGGGGTTCCTAATTGTGAAACAATTTAGATAAACATGTTTATTTATGAAATTGGTGTTGTAAATTTAGAAAGGAATATTAAAACACAGCGATTGCCGTTCCGTCGTCTTGTAGAAAATAAAAGCAAACCTTTGAATTTGAAACTTGGACCATGTCAGCTACACCAATATACTGTTACACAATGATTGACGTTAACGACGTTTTTATTCGGAACGTAGTCGACACGTGTATATTCACGTTATGGCGAATTCCTCTTGCGGAGCGCATTGATTCCGATTGTGAGTTTATATAAATCATTTGAACATTCATTTATAAGTCTGATGATGTAAAACGTAAACTCCTTTAGGGTTATAGAGATAGGCTCAGGCTGTCGTTCCCCATCTGAGCCATTTGCGAAAATACGAAACTTTCGCTAAACAAATCTTATTCACAAAAATGCTTAAATATCTTAAAAGTATCGCAATAAACTTCTTCTTTTTAACCCGAAATGGTTTTAATTAAAAGCGTTAACAATTTAAACAGTAAACGAAAACCGGTCTGCACCATAATATGCAACCTCAAATTACCTTATTGTTATTGAAGACCACATCCTAGCTGGGCCACTCAGTATCGAAATCGTTTACACCTGAGATAACGTTGGTGAATGTAACGTTGGAATAAATAAAGCTATATGGCAATAATGCGGGATAGACATAATGTGTATCCTAAATGGTGTCGGTTCAGGGTGACTGTTTATCTTGTATGTACATAGTAAAAATTGTCGTCTGCCTACCATATATAAGCCGGTTTCAAAAAGTATGAAAAATATAAAACAATTAACAGGAAGCTTAAGAATAAGTTTATTATTTAAAAAATGATTATTTGACACCTTTTTGTCGAGTATTGGTTTTAATTAAGGAGTTGTAATTAATTAGTTAGTGTTTCACCTACAAAACCTTATCTGCAAATCTGGAGAAAAAAAAAACGCGCGGTTTAAAAGCAATAAAAGTTTAATTACGGTTACGAATTTGTAACAAATGGTAATAGTAGTAATCTAGTTTGCNATTTAGAAAGGAATATTAAAACACAGCGATTGCCGTTCCGTTGTCTCGTTGGATAATAAAAGCAAACATTTGAATTTGAAACTAAGACCATGTCAGCTACACCAATATACTGTTACACAATGATTGACGTTAACGACGTTTTTATTCGAAACGTAGTCGACACGTGTATATTCACGTCATGGCGAATTCCTGTTGCGGAGCGCATTGATTCCGATTGTGAGTTTATATAAATCATTTGATTATTCATTTATAAGTCTGATGATGTAAAACGTAAACTCCTTTAGGGTTATAGGGATAGGCTCAGGCTGTCGTTCACAATCTGAGCCATTTGCGAAAATACGAAACTTTCGCTAAACAAATCTTATTCACGAAAATGCTTAAACATCTTAAAAGTATCGCAATAAACTTCTTCTTTTTAACCCGAAATGGTTTTAATTACAAGCGTTAACAATTTAAACAGTAAACGAAAACCGGTCTGCACCATAATATGCAACCTCAAATAACCTTATTGTTATTGAAGACCACATCCTAGCTGGGCCACTCAATATTGAAATCGTTTACACCTGAGATAACGTTGGTGAATGTTACGTTGGAATAAATAAAGCTATATGGCAATAAGGCGGGATAGACATAATGTGTATCGTAAATGGTGTTGGTTCAGGGTGACTGTTAATCTTGTATGTAAATAGTAAAAATTGTCGTCTGCCTACCATATATAAGCCGGTTTCAAATGTTTAAAAAATATAAAACAATTAACAGGAAGCTAAAGAATAAGTTTATTATTTCAAAACTGATTATTTGACACCTTTTTGTCGAGTATTGATTTTAATTAAGGAGTGGTAATTAATTAGTTAGTGTTTCACCTACAAACCCTTATCTGCAAATGTGGAAAAAAAACACGCGCGGTTTAACAGCAATTAAAGTTTAAATACGGTTTCGAATTTGTAACAAATGGTAATAGTAGTAATCTAGTTTGCTATACCAATAGCAGTAACTGACATGTCTTGATAGTCTCTTAAGTGGCTTTTTGAAGATGAACGAGTCCTCTGGACGAAAATGAATCTGACCATACAAAGATAGAACTGTACTCACAAAATGCTCGAGCATTTTAAGAGATATGGACAGTTTATATCAATCGGCTCTGTTTTGACAATTAATGTACAATATGCAAAATAAAAAAACGCACTTTAAAACATACTTGGTGCCGAAATGCTACAGGCAAAAAGTTTGAAAAGGAAGATAAGAAACATGTATGAGTTTGGAATGATTCATATGTAGATATCATGACTTGTTTTTAATCTAAGCAGTGGATGAAATGTGCTATAGTTTACATGCCATTTAAATATTTTGTTAAATGTGCTCAATGTGATATGTCTGTAATGACGTGGATTATTACTATAAAAAGTGTGCCTCCATGTATTACATAACTGAAGTTGTGTGCTTCGACATGATTTACTTGATTGATAACTGTTTGAAACATAATGATAAGTTATGGTATGTGGTTTGTTTTCATTAAATGAAATACAAATGCAATCGCTAATATTTTTATTCGATAACCAGTTTTTTTTTTGCAAGCCGACAAACGAAAATGTGTTGGCTTAACACACAGTTTGGTCCATTGATATCTCTCTATACTGAACCACGGTAAAACAATGACGTCATTAAATATACATGTATATCAAACAATGAAGTCATTAAATATACATGTATATCAAACAATGAAGTCATTTAATATACATGTGTATATCAAACAATGAAACTTCAGTCTCAGGTCTTCACTTGAAGTTAAACATTCTCATATCCACTTATGTGATAGTTTTGCTTATAGTGATATTAGAAGCATCTAACAGTTTATAGGTGTCTATCGCAACTGTTGTTTATTTTTGGTGTTTTCACTTCATATACACTTATATTTGTTAATGCAGCGTCAACATACTAAAACAATATCCCGGAAATAGACAAATAATGCATTTGAATATCAACCGTACTTTCGTTTTGACATCTGACAAAAGAAATGATTCGATGGACGATGAGAATCTAAATTTAGTTTTAGTGCAGATTCGTTCATACGACACAAAGACACAATTTTGTTTTACAGATCATTTTAATTTCCTCCAACGATATCTGTCATACGACACTTGAACACTAACTCCGATCTTAATGAAAAAAAGCTTAGAGGCCTGGGTAAGTCATGTAAAATATCGAATATAATATATATTTTTTATAAACAACTGGTAGCAAGATGAGTTGCAGATAATTGGTCAGTTACCACATTTTAACTAACTCTTTTGACCTGTTAATTCTTTTCAGCTCAATTCAACAGTGAAAAATGCGTCTAATATCACTTTAA
>VMBQ01006366.1:18114-51421 GCA_007657795.1 Dreissena rostriformis | reverse complement strand
CTTCATAACATGATAAATAAAAACACTTACGTGGCATTCTTATGTTTATCTTTTAAAGTATATGCATAATTGTGGAAGTGGACAACCTGTTTTCGCTGGGGGGCAAGTAGATGTTCATAGTAACTTGCTCTCAGTGCAAGTGGAAGTCAAGTTCTTAAGAAAATCATTTAAGATTCCTCTTTGTAATCAAATCTACCAAGGCAGTGAAGGTTTTCTTCATATGTTACAGATGCGGTCAAAAAGAAGAAAAGAAAAAAGAAACAANCTTCTGACCTTACAGGACCTATCGTCAGCTCTTGACAGCGGTGAGCAGATAGACGCCATCTTACTCTACTTCAGTAAGGCGTTCGACAAGGTCCCGCATGAACACCTTGCTGTGAAACTGAAGCACTACGGCATCAGTGGAAACATACTCACCTGGATCGGAAGCTTCCTATCAAACCGACGTCAACAGGTACAGGTTGAGGGTGTACAGTGAGACCCAGCACCAGTGACATCGGGTGTCCCTCAAGGCTCGTTGTAAGGACCCCTGCTATTCCTGGTGTACATCAACGACATGCCCTCCAAAGTTAAATCCACTACAAGGCTCTTCGCGGACAACAGTCTTCTGTACAGAAAGATCAAGTCTCCAGAGGATGCACAGATTCTACAGGATGACCTCAATGCCCTCCAAGAGTGGGAAACAACTTGGAATATGTCCTTCAATCCAGACAAATGTGAGGTACTGAGGATAACGAGAAAGCGAACCCCGATACAATCAGACTACAGCATCCACGAGCACCAGCTAGCCTTAGCGAAGACAGGAAGGTATCTAGGCGTGACACTTGCCAGTGATCTTTCCTGGAATCCACATGTGGACAGCCCCACTAAGTCTGCCAATAACTCTCTCGCCTTCCTCCGCAGAAACCTCTCCAGCTGCCCGAAAGACATAAAGCTGCAGTGCTATCAGTCACTAGTCAGACCTGTCCTTGACTACGCATCAGCAGCTTGGGACCCTCACACACAGACATGCATCCAACAGTTGGAGGCTGTGCAGCGAAGAGCAGCGCGATTCATCACAGGCAATTACAGGACCACAAGCAGCACTAGCCAGATGATCGCAGACCTTGGGGTACCTACCCTAGAACTCCGCCGCCAGCACTCAAAACTCCTGATGATGTTTCGGATCACGAATGGTCTTTTTGACATCCCAGCCACTGATCCCCTCCGGCGATCCAACACATCTACATGTCTAAATGGACTAGAAGACATGGATGGTACAGTGGTCCGTTACTGGATACCATACTGCAGAACAGACACCTACCGCCACTCCTTCTTCATCTCTGGAGCTCGATTGTGGAACCAGCTACCAAAGCACCTCGCAGTTCTACAGACCCCAGAGTCATTCAGGGATGGACTGGCCAGCCTCCAACTCAAACATTGAGCCTTCCTGACTGAACATATTATAAATATTAAAGGTTTTATTTATTTTTTATTTTTAACCGCACTCTCACAATCACCTTGTAAATACAAAAATGTATGAGTATGCTCCAGAGTGAGTTTAGTACATCAATTGGAAGAAGAAGAAGATTGTACATGTCCGAATTTGAACATATCCGAAATATAGTACATCGAGTGAATGACCTACTTTTTTATTCAGAAATTGTTGGTATCTTAATTAAAATATATCCTTCACAGAAAATTATAATAATTAAACTATTAAACAGAAATTCTCACAAATGCTTGTTGAAACAAGTTTTCATGTGTTTTTTTTTGTGTGGAGAAATTAAATGCATGAAACAAAATGGCGGACGCACTCGGTTGCTTAAAAAAATTACCTTTGAACTCGCATGCGATAGACTATTCTAATCCAATTTTTAACATCAAACCATCAAAATGAAGTAAAAAAAACAAGGTTTTTGACATAAGTTGAACACAAAATATTTACCTTCTCTTAATCCAATGGCACATTATACACTTTGACTGAGTGCTCTGTTTGAAGCCATTTTTCATCCGATTTTGTCGGTCAGTCAGACCGATTTTCTTAAATCACTTGTCGGTCCTGAGTAAAATTTGCCGGTTTTCGCGAACTCTGGACAGTCCGCTGATGTTCTATAAATACTTTGAATTTCATGGGAAAACCTGAAAATATTCTATCGGACATTTCGGTCCGACGAGTTAGGAATTTTGATCGGCCCTTGACATTTTTTGTCAGACATGTCCGTAGGTCCAATTGAGTTTGGTATTGTCTGTTACTATGGTTAATCGCGTAAGCGTTTGCAACTCCCAGCGACCTGGAGGGTCAATATAGCTGGGAGTTGGATTATTGTAACTAGGCCGTGGCCCCGTTCCACAATCATGAAAAAGAAACACTGGGTTGTTACAGGTTTAGTGTTGAATTTTCCGGCAGGCCTTTTCCTGGCCATTTTGTTACAAAAATGTAATTTCCGAATTTGGGATTTTTTTTCGCGTGAAAAGTTCACTGATTTGGGAAAAACTAATTCAACATAACTCTTTATTAAAATTAATTCAAAATATAATAACAACATTATATTCATTATAGTAAAATACTTTGTTAGATGTAATTGAAATAAAAGAGAGATATTATAATCATTAGGCACTTCGTTTTTTCTTTAAAAAAATAATATGGAAATTGAGGGGAAAAAAATCAAATTGGGAATATTTTCTGCAATTTTGCTGTGGGAATGGACTCGTAGATACGCCAGGAAAAGGCCTGACAGGTCCAGTATGTTCCAGGTTTAGTCAAATTTTTACTGGTCCAGTATGTTACAGGTTCAGTGTGGATGGGGAGCAGAAGTATCTTGGCGAGGTACAGGAGCTCATTCGTCCTGAGCGCAACACTCTGACCGTTGGCTATGATGATGTGGAGAAGTACAACCAGCAACTGGCCACCACCATCCTTGAGGAGTATTATAGGTCAGTCCAAATAGCCGTTCTCAATGACTGGATACCAGGGATGGAAATTAACTTTTTTTGCCTGGTTGCCCAAGTAGGCCCATAGCTTTCTAGATTTGGTAGCCCATCCTCATTTTTAAGGACCCACCAAAATAAGGGTACACAATGATAAAAACTTGGTCTCCCCCAAACATGGCTCGATCGACGGACATGTCCTGTAAAAAATGGTAGTAAAGTCCGGTCGGTCCATTTTACAGGACTGATTGCAATAGAAATAGCGTCTTTATACATGTTGATGTGCTTTTCCGTACCAACACACCTTTGTTGTTGACAGAATTTTCCGAAGTTCACAACTCAATTTTTCACATTTTAAAGAAGTTCATGACTCAAATTTTCACATTTTAAAAAAGTTTGTGACTAATTTTTAGCTCACCTGAGCACAACGTGCTCATGGTGAGCTATTGTGATCGCCTTTTGTCCGTCGTGCGTCGTGTGGCGTCAACATTTACCTTGTTAACTCTCTAGAGGTCACATTTATTGTCCAATCTTCATGAAACTTGGTCAGAACATGTGTCTCAATAATATCTTGGACGAGTTCGAAAATGGTTCCGGTTGGTTGAAAAACATGGCTGCCAGGGGGCGTGGCAGTTTTCCTTATATGGCTATAGTAGTAAAACCTTGTTAACACTCTAGAAGTCACATTTTTAGTCCAATCTTCATGAAACTTGGTGGGAACATGTGTCCCAATAAAATCTTGGACAAGTTCAAAAATGGTTTCGGTTGGATGAAAAACATGGCCGCCAAGGGGCGGGGCAGTTTTCCTTATATGGCTATAGTAAAACCTTGTTAACACTCTAGAAGTCACATTTATTGTCCAATCTTCATGAAACTTAGTCAGAACATTTGTTCTAATGATATCTTGAACGAGTTCGAAAATGGTTCCGGTTGGTTGAAAAACATGGCTGCCAGGGGGCGTGGCAGTTTTCCTTATATGGCTATAGTAAAACCTTGTTAACACTCTAGAAGTCACATTTTTAGTCCAATCTTCATGAAACTTGGTGGGAACATGTGTCCCAATAAAATCTTGGACAAGTTCAAAAATGGTTTCGGTTGGATGAAAAACATGGCCGCCAAGGGGCGGGGCAGTTTTCCTTATATGGCTATAGTAAAACCTTGTTAACACTCTAGAAGTCACATTTATTGTCCAATCTTCATGAAACTTAGTCAGAACATTTGTTCTAATGATATCTTGAACGAGTTCGTAAATGGTTCCGGTTGGTTGAAAAACATGGCTGCCAGGGGGCGTGGCAGTTTTCCTTATATGGCTATAGTAAAACCTTGTTAACACTCTAGAAGTCACATTTATAGTCCAATCTTCATGAAACTTGGTCAGAACATGTGTCCCAATAATATCTTGGACGAGTTCGAAAATGGTTCCGGTTGGTTGAAAAACATGGCTGCCAGGGGGCGTGGCAGTTTTCCTTATATGGCTATAGTAAAACCTTGTTAACACTCTAGAAGTCACATTTTTAGTCCAATCTTCATGAAACTTGGTCAGAACATGTGTCCCAATAATATCTTGGACGAGTTCGAAAATGGTTCCGGTTGGTTGAAAAACATGGCTGCCAGGGGGCGTGGCAGTTTTCCTTATATGGCTATAGTAAAACCTTGTTAACACTCTAGAAGTCACATTTTTAGTCCAATCTTCATGAAACTTGGTCAGAACATGTGTCCCAATAATATCTTGGACGAGTTCGAAAATGGTTCCGGTTGGTTGAAAAACATGGCTGCCAGGGGGCGTGGCAGTTTTCCTTATATGGCTATAGTAAAACCTTGTTAACACTCTAGAAGTCACATTTTTAGTCCAATCTTCATGAAACTTGGTCAGAACATGTGTCCCAATAATATCTTGGACGAGTTCGAAAATGGTTCCAGTTGAATGAAAAACATGGCCGCCAGGGGGCGTGGCAGTTTTCCTTATATGGCTTTAGTGTATAGTAAAACCTTGTTAACACTCTAGAAGTCACATTTATTGTCCAATCTTCATGAAACTTAGTCAGAACATTTGTTCTAACGATATCTTGAACGAGTTCGAAAATGGTTCCGGTTGGTTGAAAAACATGGCTGCCAGGGGGCGTGGCAGTTTTCCTTATATGGCTATAGTAAAACCTTGTTAACACTCTAGAAGTCACATTTTTAGTCCAATCTTCATGAAACTTGGTCAGAACATGTGTCCCAATAATATCTTGGACGAGTTCGAAAATGGTTCCAGTTGAATGAAAAACATGGCCGCCAGGGGGCGTGGCAGTTTTCCTTATATGGCTTTAGTGTATAGTAAAACCTTGTTAACACTCTAGAAGTCACATTTATTGTCCAATCTTCATGAAACTTAGTCAGAACATTTGTTCTAACGATATCTCGGATGAGTTTGAAAATGGTTCTGGTCTGTTAAAAAACATGGCCGCCAGGGGGCGTGGCAGTTTTCCTTATATGGCTATAGTAAAACCTTGTTAACACTCTAGAAGTCATATTTTTGGTCCAATGCTCATGAAACTTGGTCAGAATATTTGTACTAATGATATCTGGGCTGAGTTCGAAAATGGTTGAGATCCGTTAAAAAACATGGCCGCAAGGGGGCGTGGCATTTTTCCTTATATGGCTATGTAGTAAAACCTTGTTAACACTCTAGAAGTCACATTTATTATCCAATCTTAATGAAACTTGATCAGAACATTTGTTCTAACAATAGCTAGGCTGGGTTTGAAAATGGCTATGATTCGTTGAAAAACATGGCCGCCGGGGGGGGGGCAGTCGTCCTTATATGGCTATAGTGAAAACTTGTTGACGCTATATAATAGCCACATTTATTGGCAAATCTTCATGAAACTTGGTCAGAACATTTGTCCCAATGAAATCTTGGCAGAGATTGAAACTGGGTCATATGAGCTCAAAAACTAGGTCACTAGGTCAAATATAAAAAAAACATGTTAAGTCACTTTTTTGGTCCAATCTTCATGAATCAGCTTGCATTTTTTCAGAAAAGTCTAGTTCCTTTTGCTCTCAGGTGAGCGCCTTAGGGCCTAATGGCCCTCTTGTTTCATAATTTTGAACAGTTCGCAACTCGTTTTTTTCACAAAGCGATGGGGGGCCAAGGCCACATCACAAAGATGGGGGAAAAAAGCCCAGAAAAAGAACATTATTCATATGGTCAATATGAAACATTTTGTTCATACACTTGAAGGTGCTTAGCTTCATTTTTTGCTTTATTGTTAGCTCACCTGAGCATGAGGTGTTAAATGTAAGCTATTGTGATAACCATACAGTACAGTCCACTCGTTTTCCCCGATTTTCCTCGCTACTCCGCGGGTTCGCTTAGCAAGGGAGATTAAGAACGTCCCGCAAACGCGGAGTTTGCATGATTGGGCCCTCCGAGGTTAACAATCGGCAAATTGATAAGCCGACGCTGCGGCCCTCGGCGTTGGGGACGCGGAGGAAACTCCGTGTTTAACAAGATAACAATCAATTTAACTTTGTTTGACTTCCTGATTTTCAAATAAAATTACATTTATTACAAGAACATATATATGTCTCGCGTCATGTGAAGACCTGACTTAATGACAAAAAAAATTATTTTTACTTTTTATCATTTTCTTATAGATTTTTTTCCGCTGGTTTCAAATCCGCAACTCTTTTGACGGTGAAGGAACAAATACTTTGCGGAATTTAAATCTTTAATACCACACTACCGAAATAATTTCTTTAAAACGACGTCATTGACGTTGCGTATCATCGGCGCTCATAACATTGTTTTGCACGTTAATATTTTCGTGTTTTCTGTTTAATAAAGCATTTCATCTGTTCATAAGTAACAATCGGTAACATTAAGATATATAACGATAACATTTAAATACAAAAATGATAAGTTCATAAAAGTAAATGAATCCGTGAGGTGGTGAAACACAACAATATCCACTTCCACATTTATTTTTTGAGACGTCTATTTCTCAATACTTAAAGTTGCGTATGTTGAAGTGTGTGTTAATCAAACATCACATACATAATTTATTTAATCTTCCTCATGCACTAACACCTCACGATGACACGTATGGGGAGACCATCTTCGTCAGGTAAGCGCGACGCCGCTCCGACAATCCTGCAGCTGTGAGCGTGCGGGGTCTCTCCATTGCGACGAAACCGGATTCTGAAGCGGGCCCATCTGTTTGCCCATGTGCGGAATACTCACACATAAAGTCAAAGGTGAAATGAGGATTGTTCACCGGATCAGCTGTCGCTTGTTTCACGCATTTGACATAGATATCGCGCTCCTTAAAACAAACGTTAACATCAACTAAATAACAAAGGGGATTTAAAAGGTCACGAATAAAAAATAAGTAGGGTCTAATTTAACTCGTACTATACCTGTGTAAGGTCTATAAGACATATCTGAAATTATTTTACATGTTTAACATTTCGAATGCAAGTGTTCGTCACTTAGTCTAAAACAGAAATAATTAAGTTTAGTTCATATTCAATCATATGGCTATACCAAAACTGATTTACAACCATCTGAATGTTATTAAAACATAAAGTGCGTTTCAGAATTCTCTATAACTTAAAAAAAAAAAATCAACGTATTGTTTATTTGATGAATGATATAAAATACACTGAGAACGCACCTTTCTTGCGTCGACGATGTGGTTCTGTAAGGCAGTTGTGGAAAGCATTTTCTCCTCCTCTGACACGGATGAAGCGACGTCTTTTCGCAAGAATTCGCATTTTACACACACATCATCCCTTGGGTGTGCAATTTTGATGTGAGGCGTACAGCTGGCCCAAGTTTTCGCATAGTAAAAACATGTTCCTGAATTCGGTCAAGAGAAAAGTTTTTCTCACAGTGCTTTTTGCATCCGCATCCTTGCATGAACTTGTGAAGAAAAGCAAGTTCGTCACAATCGTGTAATACTTGCTCTGGATCACTGTCACTGCTTTCATCTTCCTGGCCGACTTTTATCAGAGCTGATCGAGCACGGGAATCAAAGGACTCCGTGCTCTCAGAGCACCACTCGTCTCTTTCATGTTCTGAGTCACTAAGAGTTTGTGACGCGTACGAGGTGGAAACCGGCGTTCTACCAAAATGCTCAGAGTAGAGACTCTCAAGTTCCTAAAAACAAAACAAATAATGTATAACACATTTGTTTAAACATCGGCGAGCATTGAAGTGCATTAATTGTTACCAGAATTCTAAATTTGATAAGTTAACATGTATAGAGTTAGGGACTTCAATGTGTCAAAATCAAGTATTTATGGAAAACACATTTATTATCGTATTAATAACGTACGTAAATCTAGATCGATTAAACAGAAGGAAATTAAACTATTTCTTATTGATTTATGCTGTTGAGTAGAATACTAAAGCTTCCATTTTCTATTGATTGGCCGCGTGTTTTTATCAATTTTCATACACTACATAACCTGGTTGATAATTCCATCTTAAAATATTCCTAATTATCTAATACCTTAATTTGATTAAAAAAATATGTTTATACGCTTAATTCTTGCCATATTAACACTGTCATAACAAAAACAAAGTAAGGCAAATTTCTAAGAAGCCGTGAACTGGATGACGCAATACAGTACGGGTTTCGGTAGCGTAGCTAATCGTTGTTACATAACGTCGAGTTAAATCGTTGTTGTAAACTGCCTATGGAATGAGGTTTTCTGTTAAAATATACACACATAAAATATTGCTATAAAGTAAAAAAATAACGTTCCTTGATAACAACATGCAATTTGTTTAAGCAATGTGTGTTTTAAAGCCGTACAGTTTGTTTTTAAATGTTCGTATCGCTACGCCCCTGGCATACACTTTTCAGCGGTGAAAGGGAAAACATTATGGCAAAACATAAGAGCAAGTTAACTTAACCATCATAAATGAAATAAGTCGTATCACTTTAAAACATAATGCATGCTATTAACAGTAACATTTTTTTTTCCTAATACAACACCAAACTAGTATTTATTTTTTTGGAAAATTAAAATTGAACATATTCGACAAGGTCAATGCTGTCTCAATTAAATCATAGGGTTGTAGATCTTATAACTTGTATAAGTTATGTATATTATAGTAAGGCAGGCGATAAATAAAGACAGTGTCATTATAAGCAATTGATTAAGCTGAAAATGGCAAAAATACTTACATCTAGCTCTTGGTCCATATCACCGAAAATCCATTTTGAATTAAACAAAATACAAACAACTTTGCGCGTAAAACATGTGTAAATGTCAATAAAAGCACATGACGTCATTTCGCAAATTTATTGATGACGTTGTAAATGTCATTAAGTCAGGTTTTCACATGACGCGATACATATATAAAATTTAAAAAAAAAATCCACCGAGATTCGATCGATCCCCACGGTAATGTTGTAGAAGTAGTTGTTATTGTATAGAAAACTCATTGATTTACGACAAACAAAACGTCGTCTTTTAACTGATACTTACCAATTAATATAATCACAGTTTGCAACATTGTTTTTATTTTGATAATTTAATCCAAAGTTTTCATGTTAGCAAGTGTTTTTTCTATACTGAACATGTAAACAAATGACCGAGGACTCCAGGGATGGAAACGAACGTTTTATATTTGGTTGCCCACACGGGCAACCATATTTAGTATTTTGGTTGCCCAGCTAACGACTTACGAGCCCAGTACCATGTACATATTGTGCCATGTACAGTGTTATGTGTATCTAATACTTTCTTTAAATAAAATAATAAATAATAAAAAAAAAAACAATATTGCTAACATGACACACTTTCTGAGTATTATGTTTTAGTATGAGTCTGAATTGAATCATTTCCTAGGCCTAAAAACATGAATTTTATTAAACTGATTATTGCACTGAATTGTTTCAAGCTTAAAAAGCTTGTTGCCTGGCCAGACTACCAAGATTTAAAATGGAGTTACCCGGGGCAAAATCAACTGGCTCACGGGCAACCACTAATTTCCAACCCTGGACTCTTATTAAAAGTCTCGCAAAAATTCGCAATCTGTGTGAATTGACAGTTTGACGTCATCAAAGGAAAGCGGCTTCCTCCCTGAAGGCATGAAAAACACACCGTTCTCACCGACAAAATTGGCTTCCTTTGTTAGCAATCAACACGCTTAACCAATCGGGTGTTTATAACTCAATAGCAATCGTCGAAATATGTAATAGCCAGGGCTTTTCATCAGGAAATTGGGAAAAGGCCCTAGCCTTTCAAATTGGGAATTTCATGCGCGATAACTGCTCATTTTGGGAAGACCGTGTTGTTAAAAGTTTTTGAAACTGGGTCTTTTTCATTGTGCAGAAGTATTAAAAGAAACATTGTGGTGCATTCTTAATCAAATTAGAGCTAATTGCTTTCAATTTGTGAGATGCCCACTAATATGTCAAAGTAAAAAAAAAAAAAAAAAAAAAAAATTTAATACGTGTTTTACGGAAGTTGAGTCCTTAATGGCCGTAATTACTGGGTCTAAGCTTTGAAACGACAAATAAATTATCTCGGGTTTTCTGAGAAAGGCCGATTTCCCAACTTTGTGTACAGTTACTAAAATAGCTTCCGCGTGTTCACGAAATTCCAAACACATTCATCTTAAATAATGGTGTCTTGTTGGATTATTACTGGATTTTATTATCCCCCGCCAGAGGCGGAGGGATATTGTTTTGGCGTTGTCCGTCCGTCCAGAACACTTGTGTCCGGAGCAATATCTTGGAAGTGCTTTGGCGGATTTCATTGAAACTTGGTATGAGTATATATATGGATAAGAGGATGATACACGCCAAATGGCATTGTACACCATCTGTTAAAAACGATGTAATGACCCTTTGTATCGTAGTATGTTCCGTCCAATTTGCACCCATCCTTAAACAAAAAATATGTTGCGGGGGATATCAATTCTACGAATTTGCTTGTTTTAATTATAGGCATCATGTGTCAATATTTGTTGATAATATAAATCTCAATGTGGTCCATTTTGTAGATAAAAAATTCCCAAATTTGCCATTTTATCGATAAAAAAAATCCTGTTTTGACCAGACTCCTTATCCCAAAATGGCTGGAAATATGTACCACTCTAAGAGGAACATTTATGACTCAAGCTTGATGAAATTGGTTAGAATGTTTATTTGACAATATTTAATCCAAGTTTGAATCTGAGTCTGATACATCTAAATTCTACGGTCACCAGATCAAATCTTTAAAAAAAAAATGTTACTACTCTCTGGCCACATTTATGACAGTCTTGATGGAATTAGGTCAGAATGTTCATCTTGACAATATGAATCTGGGTCAAGTGTAGTCAAAAACTAGAACACCTGGTTAAGTCTTCAACAATTGGTGTCCGTGTACTCAGGTTGAGGCCTAAAGGGCCATGATGGCCCTTTGTTTTGAATAAATGTAGTTTGGTCAAATAATTACATGTCCAAAAATATGTTTGCTCGCCACAAACAAAGATTTTTCTAAACAAAGATTTCACACCACTGTTTGAAGGTGAATAGGTTAAGTTATGTGCAATTGGAACAAATGTATAACCCATAAATAAGGAATTTTTAAATAACAAGCATAGTCTTTCTGTTTGGAGAGACCATGGTGTGTGCTGCACCTGTGACCCTAACTGAAGGTTCGAGGTCACACGGGTCAGGGAAAAATATTTGCATTAGACAGCTTGTCCAGATAATCACTTCCATCACTGATCAACAGTGATAGAAACTTACTTCTAAGCGTAAGTTGTCCAGATGGGCAACCTTATCAGCATGTTGGTTGCCGAACCAAAGAGCTAAGAGCCCAGGACTATGTAAATTGGCATATAATACTTGTTTTCATTGTAAATTTTTCTCTACTGGCTTATATTTGTATATATTGATGTGTGCTTGTTCCTTGAAACTGGACTGCAATATTCAGATCAACATTTGTGTCTGCAGGGTGTATCCATTCTTGTGCCGAGCTGTGCGCAACTATGCCAAGGACTGGGGCCAGATTCCACCCAACAAAGAGTTCTATGTCAGCTTTACTGATGTGCCCTCACGATTAAAGTAAGTCCTCAATCTAAAGTGGTGTACAAACAGGTTGTCTTAATAACTTAACAACAGAATCAAATATATAGCTTTATAATAAATTATAATTAATCAATAGTGATGACAATACATGTATATACAATTTCTGTTGCATGTTGTGGATCTTGGCATGAGGTTTACAGAAAGGATTTTTTTCTACTGTTATGTCAACAATAAGGTTTATGGTCAGTGTACCATGAACTATTGATACCCTCCTGTCATGTTTCTCCTATTGAATGGAGTACAAACAAATAGAATATTTTATGTCTCGGCCATAACATTGCCATATATTGATAGATTTTGAAATAACTTGGAACAAATATCCACCATCATAAGACAACATGTCACGTGTAACACCAGTCTCCCTAACTCAAAGGTCAAACTGAAAGGTCAAAGTTCAAATTTCCTGCCTCAGCCATAACTTTGCCATTTATTGATGAATTTTTAAGTAATTCACCATCATTGGACGGTGTGTCACGCGAAAGAATTACGTCGATATCTCCAAGGTCAATGTCACACTTTGAGTTCAAAGGTAAAAAATGGCCATAAATGAGCTTGCCCCGGCCATAACTATGTCGTTCATTGTGAGATTTTAAAATCATTGGCACATTTGTTCACCATCATTGGACGGTGTGTCGCGTGAAAGAATTACGTCAATGTCTCCAAGGTCAAGGTCACGCTTTGAGTTCAAAGGTCAAAAATGGCCATAAATCAGCTTGTCCAGGCCATAACTATGTCGTTCATTGTGAGATTTTAATTCATTGTGAGATTTTAAAATGACTCTGTACATTAATTTTGTTCAGTCATTGGACGGCGTGTCATGCGATAGAATTCAAGAGTTCAAAGGTCAAAATGGCCATAAATGATAATGGCATTATAATTCTTAAAAATCGCCATAAATAAGCTTCTCTTGTTTTGTGAAAACAGCATGCAAAATATTCTGTGTCAATGCAGCATGTGGGGGTATACGTCACGTCTGTGACAAAGCTCTAGTTCTATTGAGGGCAAGTTAATAATTTAATTTTGACTGTTTTGATGTTGACAGTTGGCGGGAAGGTCACAATGACCCTTGTTAAGTTTATGCCCTGCTTGCTTACAAATTAATCGAAAAAAAACAACAGGACCAAAACGCACATGGTTGTCAATTCTCATTCTCCCTTTGCGGAATGTACTCATATAGGGATGATGTAGTGTGTAATTCGCTTTGATGGCGCTGTGAAAATATTCGGATACCGTTTATACACTTACATCATTCAGAAAATGCAACCAATGAAAAAACGTTTTCCATTATAAGAGTATTCATTAATAATTCGGTAAAATCTGAGTTACCTTAAAATTTTCTGAAAATAGCTGATGGAATTTCATTCCGCCATAATTTTAGTACGGGAAACGAGGTCCTGCAATATTTGAACCATTTCCGGATTTTCCCAATTATTATCGGAAAAATCCAAGGACTGGCGCTTTTTAGGAAAGACGGTTGATGGATTTAGAAATCATTTGACACAAATGTAAACCTTTATAAAACGATATTTCACATGTGATAACCCTTTCCCCATGGTCAAAGGTCACACTTAGAGGCCAAAGGTCAAATGTGGCCATAAAACAGCATGCACATTCCTGTCTTAGTTTTTTAAGTTGTATACATTGTATATTTCCAACAATTAACAATGATTATGCTTAGTTCATGAAAATTTATTCCATATAATGGTGACAAATATGTTTAATAACGCTCTGAATTGTGTCAATATGGTAGACAAACAATGCCTCCAGAGTCCAGTCCAGCACTTTTAAGGTAGAAAAAATATAGTGGTGACAACTTTTTTGTGCCAGCAAAGCTTAGTTTTGTGGTTTAACTAATGGACTTGATCCTCAAATAATAACTTAAATCACTCTGTTCATTTTAGAGGGGGAACATATCAACAATTAAGTCGATTTCTGAAGAGGAGAATTTCTGTGAAGTCTGCAAAATGCCATTATTTTGTTTTTTATTGCTGCAATATTTCATAATATTTTACATAAGCGATACAAGGTATTGGCAGTGGTTAGACAATCCTATGATTTGAGATAGAGTTTACCTGTCTGAATGTTGTTGATCAGATGATTTGAATGTAAGTTGTTCTTTGTTGAAAGAAAAAGAGTCCACACAATGGAAATATTATTTTAATGGCATTATTTAAAGAAATATAATAATATGATGAAAGTATTAATTAAAGATAAAAACAATATACCCCCTTTTTTTTTAAAGGGGACATAAAAACAACTTTTTTCAAGGAATGTAATATACCAGTCATGATATTTTAATCTATATAAACTCATAATTGTAAAAAAATACGGTATTTTAGAACTTTTCTTTTTTTGTCATTCGTGGTTTACAGTCCCTTTAAACATGCTTTGACTACACTAATTTATAGCAAACGGAATTTCACAATTTTCACAAGTTCAGGACTCGTTTTTCACAATGTTCAGAAGTACGTGACTCATTTTTTACCAAGTTCGCGACTCATTTTTTCACAAAGTTAGGGGCCAAAGGCAGATTCACTAAAGGAGGGAAAAAAGCCCTGGAATTAGTGACCTTGTAGTGATGAAAATTCAAGCCCATAATAAAGCTGCAAGAAGCTTGCGTCCAATTGTTTGTATGTCTGTGGAGAAGAAGTCACACAGTCCGTCCATCTGTGGGTGGTTGAATCGGTGTCAGGTTGTTGGTTTATTATCCCCCGCCAAAGGCGGAGGGATATTGTTTTGGCGTTGTCCGTCCGTCCGGCTGTCCGTCCGTCCGTCCGTCCGGCACTTTTGTGTCCGGATCAATATCTTGGAAGTGCATTGGCGGATTTCATTGAAACTTGGTATGAGTATATATATGCATAAGAAGATGATGCACGCCAAATGGCATTGTACACCATCTGTTAATAATGGAGTTATGGCCCTTTGTATCTTGAAAAAAATGCTTTTTACTATAGGCACTTTTGTGTCCGGAGCCATATCTTGGAAGTGCTTTGGCGGATTTCATTGAAACTTGGTATGAGTATATATATGGATAAGACGATGATGCACGCCAAATGGCATTGTACACCATCTGTTAATAACGGAGTTATAGCCCTTTGTATCTTGAAAAAATGCTTTTTACTATCGGCACTTTTGTGTCCGGAGCCATATCTTGGAAATGCTTTGGGGGATTTCATTGAAACTTGGTATGAGTATATATATGGATAAGAGGATGATGCACGCCAAATGGCATTGTACACCATCTGTTAATAACGGAGTAATGGCCCTTTGTTTTGTAGTATGTTGATCTTTCTGATTTGCACCCATCCCTAAACAAAAGATATGTTGCGGGGGATATCAATTCTACGAATTTGCTTGTTCTTGATGTTGGTTTAATCCATCTTGATTTTGTTGTTTCTGCATGGTAACTTTTAACGTGCCTTACAAGATGTTAATACAACTTTGAATTATAATTCCTAATGACCACATGTGTCACATACAACTTCAATGGTCCTTATTGAAAGGTGAAGGTCACAATTCAATGTCAAATTATGTTTTTCTTTCAAAAACAAAAGGGTACCTGGAAGGTTTTGTGGGTGGATATATAAGTTTGGCTGACAGTGGGAATGGGCCCAAGAAGTGGACATTAATAAATGTCCTGGCTTTACAAATACTAGGGTAATTGTTTCATAAAGGAAGCTGCCTTGGGAAAAAAAGGATCCTGTTAACACTCCGAGACTAATGTTTTATTAGTCAATACTTTGGAAATTTTGATCAGATTAATGAATTGTAGGTCTCTGTAACCGGTATTTATGTTCAGGTAGAAATTACATTCGTCCCGGAAATGTAGATTAGTGGGTCATCTTATGTGGAAGGGTGTTCAAATCTTCTTTTTATGCCCCCTTTAAAAAAAGGGGGGGGGGGTATATTGTTTTTGGCCTGTCTGTCTGTCATTCTGTCTGTAATTCTGTCCCAAAACTTTAACCTTGGTTAAAGTTTGTCATAACTTTTGCAATATTGATCATAGCAACTTGAATGTGTATCTCATGGAGCTGCACATTTTGAGTGGTGAAAGGTTATCCTTCAAGGTCAAAAACAAAAAAAAAATCATTTTCAAACCGCGCAGTAGGGGGCATTGTGTTTCTGACAAACACATCTCTTGTTTAAAGACTAATAAGTGGATGCTTTAAAGAGTAAGTTGCACATCAGAATAGCATTATAAAATTATTTTATTTGTATATTTTCATGAGTTTGCAAGTGTTGATTTCAGAGTTCGTGAGTTGACGACGTCCAAGATGGGCACGTTGTTGCGTATCACTGGGCAGGTGGTGAGGACACATCCTGTCCATCCAGAGCTTGTCTGCGGCACCTTCATGTGCCTCGAGTGCAGGACCGTCATCAAGGATGTGGAGCAGCAGTTCAAATACACACAGGTACTTACATCACATGGAGGTGTACACATGTCACACACAAGTACATACATCACATGGAGGTGTACAAATGTCACGCACAGGTACTTACATCAAATGGAGGTGTACACATGTCACACACAAGTACTTACATCACATGGAGGTGTATAAATGTCACGCACAGGTACTTACATCAAATGGAGGTGTACACATGTCACACACAGGTACTTGCATCACATGGAGGTGTACAAATGTCACACACAGGTACTTTCATCACATGTAGGTGTACACGTGTCACACACAAGTACTTACATCACATGGAGGTGTACAAATGTCACACACAGGTACTTTCATCACATGGAGGTGTACACATGTCACACACAAGTACTTACATCACATGTAGGTGTACACATGTCACACACAGGTACTTTTATCACATGAAAGTGTACACATGTCACACACAAGTACTTACATCACATGGAGGTGAACAAATGTCACGCACAGGTACTTACATAACATGGAGGTGTACACATGCCACACAGAGGTACTAACATCACTTGTAGGTGTACACATGCCACAAACAGGTACTTTCATCACATGTAGGTGTACACATGCTACACACAAGTACTTGCATCACATGGAGATGTACAAATGTCACACACAGGTACTTTCATCACATGGAGGTGTACACATGTCACACACAGGTACTTACATCACATGGAGGTGTACACATGTCACACACAGGTACTTACATCACATGGAGATGTAAACATGTCACACACAAGTACTTACACCACATGGAGGTGTACACATGCCACACACAGGTACTAACATCACATGGAGGTGTACACATGTCACACACAGGTACTTACATCACATGTAGGTGTACACATGCAACACACAGGTACTTACATCACATGGAGATGTACACATGTCACACACAGGTACTTACATCACATGGACATGTACACTTGTCACACACAAGTACTTACACCACATGGAGGTGTACACATGTCACAAACAGGTACTAAAATCACATGTAGGTGTACACATGCCACACACAGGTTCTTACATCACATGGAGATGTACACATGTCACACACAAGTACTTACACCACATGGGGGTGTACACATGTCACACACAGGTACTAAAAGCACATGTAGGTGAACACATGCCACACACAGGTACTTACATCACATGGAGGTGTACACATGCCACACACAGGTACTTACATCACATGTAGGTGTACACATGCCACACACAAGTACTTACATCACATGGAGATGTACACATGTCACACACAGGTACTTACATCACATGTAGGTGTCCACATGCCACACACAGGTACTTACATCACATGGAGGTGTACACATGTCACACATATGTACTTTCAACACATGTATGTGTGCACATGCCACACACAGGTACTTACACCACATGGAGGTGTACACATGTCACACACAGGTACTTACACCACATGGAGGTGTACACATGCCACACACAGGTACTTACATCACATGGAGGTGTACAAATGTCACGCACAGGTACTTACATCACATGTAGGTGTACACATGCCACACACAGGTACTTACATCACATGGAGGTGTACACATGCCACAAACAGGTACTTACATCACATGTAGGTGTACACATGCCACAAACAGGTACTTACATCACATGGAGGACAGAGGTTCACATAACACACATGTACACATGCCACACACAGGCACACATGCCACACAAAGATTAATTCACAAGATTATTCGTTGAAGTCACATACAAGCTTTACTAGTTGTGATTGAGCTTTTACCAGCCATTGTTGTTTGGGTGAGTCGTAAGGTTGAACGATAGGCTACTTTGAGAACTTAGTCTTAACAATGGTTCCAGTCTACTACACAAAAGGGCACTAAAGGTGACATAATCTTCCCATTTTGTTCTTCCCTGGATAATTTGTAAAATATCTTCTTTTTTTCTAGCCTAGCATTTGTCGCAATCCAGTGTGCAATAACCGGTCGAAGTTTATGTTGGATGTGAACAAGTCTCGGTTCGTGGACTTCCAGAAAGTGCGCATTCAGGAGACCCAGGCTGAGCTGCCTCGTGGCAGCATACCCCGCAGGTGAGCACACACATACCCCACAGGTGAGCACACACATTCCCCGCAGGTGAGCACACACATACCCTGCAGGTGAGCACACACATCCCCCGCAGGTGATCACACACATCCCCCGTAGTTAAGCACACACATCCCCCGCAGGTGAGCACACATCCCCCGCAGATGAGCACACACATCCCCCGCAGGTGAGCACACGCATTCCCCGCAGGTAAGCACACACATACCCGGCAGGTGAGCACACACATACCCCGCAGGTGAGCACACACATCCCCCGCAGATGAGCACACACATACCTTGCAGGTGAGCACACACATCCCCCGCAGGTGAGCATACACATCCCCCGCAGGTGAGCACACACATCCCCCACAGGTGAGCACACACATACCTTGCAGGTGAGCACACACATACCCCGCAGGTGAGCACACACATCCCCCACAGGTGAGCATACACATACCTTGCAGGTGAGCACACACATCCCACGCAGGTGAGCACACACATCTCCCGCAGGTGAGCACACACCTCGCCCGCAGGTGAGCACGCATACCCCTGCAGGTGAGCACGTCCTTATCATTGTCATTAGTTATTTTAGGTCAATTTGAGATGTGAAACAGGATGTAGGATTATCTTGAGCTTGTTAGCATCTTAACTTTTTCCAGGGAAGATGGTTTTGAAAAAAAAAATGCAAAATTACAATTCAAATGGGTTGTCCTGGACTGATGCTTCTCTTATTAAGCTTGTTGTGCACCATAAACAGTTGATAATGGCTCACAATCATTGGCTTGAATGTACTGCTTATGTTGAGGGGATTGCTTGCAGTGTTGAGGTGATCCTGCGCGCGGAGGCTGTAGAGATGGCCCAGGCTGGAGACAAGTGTGACTTCACTGGCACCCTCATCGTCGTCCCAGACGTCAGCTCACTGTCCATACCAGGTATAAATACCAAGTATACCAAATCTTCAAGGCTTACCTTGATATTTCATTTGAGAGCATATATTAAGTTACTGATACTTTTAGATTGTTATGCAATGGTGTTGGACGATTGTGTTTGAAGACCTGAAATGGACCTTGTTCCATGTCTTAAAAATAAAGACCAGCTGGAGATATTTGTGTAAGATCTGGTCGATGTATGGCTTCTCTGACCTTTTACTTGTGTTTGCATGAAATGCCCATGTGAACGTACATTTTGCATCTGTTTTCTTTGTGCATAGATGGCCTTTCAATACAGTCTCTCCCGTATTCCAAAATCCTTTAAAGACAACAAGTCACTTGGAGTTATTGTTATTTTTTACATTATACAAGTAAGTTTAGTTTATTATAAAATAGAAGACAATGGTTGTGGTGTATGTGTCACAAAGCTGAAAGTATAAATTACAGGGATGGCTGTTTGTTTTGTCATGTATATGCTGTTTTCTAGGTGCACGAGCTGAGACTGGAGCCAAGGTGTCTGGTAACCAAGGTTACGAGAATGAAGGAGTGCGAGGCCTGAAGGCTCTGGGCGTGCGTGACCTCAACTACCGCATGGCCTACCTGGCCTGTACAGTCACCTCCACTAATGCAAGGGTATGACACTAGTAGCATGGCCTACCTGGCCTGTACAGTCACCTCCACTCATGCAAGGGTATGACACTAGTGGCATGGCCTGTACAGTCACCTCCACTTATGCAAGGGTATGACACTATTGGCATGGTCTACCTGGCCTGTACAGTCACCTCCACTAATGCAAGGGTATGACACTAGTAGCATGGCCTATACAGTCACCTCCACTAATGCAAGGGTAAAACACAAGTGACATGGCCTACCTGGCCTGTACAGTCACCTCCATTAATGCCAGGGTATGACACTAGTGACATGGCCTACCTGGCCTGCACAGTCACCTCCACTAATGCAAGGGTATGACACTAGTAGCATGGCCTACCTAGCATGTATAGTCACCTCCACTAATGCAAGGGTATGACACTAGTAGCATGGCCTGTACAGTCACCTCCACTAATGCAAGGGTATGACACTAGTAGCATGGCCTACCTGGCCTGTACAGTCACCTCCACTAATGCAAGGGTATGACACTAGTGGCATGGCCTACCTGGCCTGTACAGTCACCTCCACTAATGCAAGGGTATGACAATAGTAGCATGGCCTACCTTGTCTGTACAGTCACCTCCACTAATGCAAGGGTATGACACTAAAAGAATGGCCTGCCTGGCCTGTACAGTCACCTCCACTAATGCAAGGGTATGACACTAGTGGCACGGCCTATCGGGCCTGTACAATCACCTCCACTAATGCTAGGGTATGGCACTAGTGGCATGGCCTACCTGGCCGGAACAGTGACCTCCACTAATGCAAGGGTATGACACAAGTGGCATGTCTGTACAGTCTCCTCTACTAATGCAAGGGTATGACACTAGTGGCATGGCCTTCCTGGCCTGTACAGTCACCTCCACTAATGCAAGGGTATCACACTAGTAGCATGGCCTACCTTGCCTGTACAGTCTCCTCCACTAATGCAAGGGTATACCACTAGTAGCATGGCCAACTTGCCTGTACAGTCACATCCACTAATGCAAGGGTATGACACTAGTAGCATGGCCTGTACAGTCACCTCCACTAATGCAAGGGTACTCTTTCAGTTTGAAGGTAGAAACCCTTGTCTTTTTCAGTTTGGAGGTTATCTCTCCTGTCTCTTTTAGTTCAGAGGTTATTTCCACTGACTCAGTTTAGAGGTCATCTCACTGTCAAGAATTCAGTTTGGAGGTTAGCTCCCTAGTCCCTCTTTTAGTCTATTTCCATTTCCTCACTTTCACTGTGTTTCACTCGGTTGTTATCTCTCCTGTCTCTCAGTTTGGAGGTGATCTCCCCCCGTGTTTTGTCCAGTTTGGAGCTTTTCTGCCCTGTCTCTCAGTTTGGTGGTTATATGCCCTTTTTTTCAGTTTGGAGGTAAACTCCCCTGTGTTTCAGTTCCGAGGTCATCTCAAGATCACGGTCTCTCAGTTTGAAGGTTAACTCCCCTGTCTGTCAGTTTGGAGATTATCTCCTCTGTCTGTCAGTTTGGAGGTTATCTCCACTGTCTCTACGTTTGGAGGTTAACTCCCCTGTCTCTCAGTTTTGAGATTATCTCCCCTGTCTCTCAGTTTGGAGGTTATCTCCCCTGTCTGTCAGTTTGGAGGTTAACTCCTCTGTCTCTCATTTTGGTGATTATCTCCCATGTCTCTCAGTTTGGAGGTTATCTCCCCTGTATCTCAGTTTGGAGATTATCTCCTCTGTCTGTCAGTTTAGAGGTTAACTCCTCTGTCTCTCAGTTTGGTGATTATCTCCCATGTCTCTCAGTTTGGAGGTTATCTCCCCTGTCTCAGTTTTGAGGTTAACTCCCCTGGCTCTCAGTTTGGAGGTTATATGCCCTTTCTTTCAGTTTAGAGGTTATATGCCCTTTCTTTCAGTTTGGATGATATCTCCCCCATCCTCTCTTTCAGTCTATTTCTCTTTCCTCAATTTAAGTTTGGAGGTAGCTCTCTGAAGGAGGAGGAGATGACTGCAGAGAACGTGAAGAAGCAGATGACAGATGAGGAGTGGCAGAAAGTCTACGACATGTCCCGCGACAAGAACCTCTACCAGAACCTCTGCTCAAGTCTCTTTCCAACTATTCATGGTATAAAGTGGTCAACTTCACAGAATACCTTACACAATTTTAAACATGTAATATAATGTATCAGTTCTGTGTTGTGTCTTGCATAGTACTGGTACAGTAGTAAAGTTTGGGTTATTTCTGCCTGAACTAAAGTGAGTATTATTTCTGCCTAAACGTTTGTGAATATGAATAAAAAAAGGGGTGATGCCTGTATTTCTGATGATGTCTTGTTTACAGCTTGAATGTCAACTTTGACAATTTACAAGGTAGGCTTAAATTAACAAGACTTTTGCATTCACAAAAACAAATGGGTTCTGTACTGTATATTTGAAGGTAATGAAGAAATAAAGCGTGGCATCTTGCTGATGCTATTTGGTGGTGTTGCCAAGACAACAACAGAGCTGACCAAGCTGCGAGGGGACATCAACATCTGCATCGTGGGGGACCCGAGCACAGCCAAGAGTCAGTTCCTGAAGCAAGTCGAGGAGTTCAGTCCACGCGCAGTCTACACCAGCGGCAAGGCCAGCACGGCCGCAGGTCAGCTGCACTTCACACTTCTCATGGATTCGCCTCTAACAAATCAAGTTAAACAATTTATTGGAAAACAACACTAGTTGACATGTATGTTGATGCCACTTTGTTTAGTTAGTATTTTTGCTGTGTTTTGCTCATATAAAATCTATTCCCTGCTCACAGTTGTATGCCTACTGGACTGGTGTGTATGGTAAGGAGAATGATTTCTTATCCTTAAAGCTGAATTCCTCATTTTGGGTTTCAAGATTGTTCGCAAAAGTTCTTAACTTAAATGGATCTGTTGAATAATGAAGCCTTTAGGTGAACCAATTAAAAGGGGAGGTTTAGAATGCTCCTCTCCTTAGAGGTTTCTACAACAAATGTGTGATTGTGAAGGTATGACTGTGCAGGTCTTAATGTTTAAGTGTGATTGTGCAGGTCTGACTGTGCAGGTCTTAATGTTCAAGTCTGATTGAACAGGTCTTACTGCGGCTGTTGTGAAGGATGAGGAGTCCCATGAGTTTGTGATCGAGGCTGGCGCCCTCATGCTCGCTGACAATGGCGTCTGCTGTATCGACGAGTTTGACAAGATGGACCCCAAGGACCAAGTGGCGATCCATGAGGCCATGGAACAGCAGACCATCTCCATCACCAAGGCAGGAGTCAGGGTATGTACGCATCACCAAGGCAGGAGTCAGGGTATGTACGCATCACCAAGGCAGGAGTCAGGGTATGTACACATCACTAAGGCAGGAGTCAGGGTATGTACACATCACTAAGGCAGGAGTCAGGGTATGTACACATCACTAAGGCAGGAGTCAGGGTATGTACACATCACTAAGGCAGGAGTCAGGGTATGTACACATCACTAAGGCAGGAGTCAGGGTATGTACACATCACTAAGGCAGGAGTCAGGGTATGTACACATCACTAAGGCAGGAGTCAGGGTATGTACACATCACTAAGGCAGGAGTCAGGGTATGTACACATCACTAAGGCAGGAGTCAGGGTATGTACACATCACTAAGGCAGGAGTCAGGGTATGTACACATCACTAAGGCAGGAGTCAGGGTATGTACACATCACTAAGGCAGGAGTCAGGGTATGTACACATCACTAAGGCAGGAGTCAGGGTATGTACACATCACTAAGGCAGGAGTCAGGGTATGTACACATCACTAAGGCAGGAGTCAGGGTATGTACACATCACTAAGGCAGGAGTCAGGGTATGTACACATCACTAAGGCAGGAGTCAGGGTATGTACACATCACTAAGGCAGGAGTCAGGGTATGTACACATCACTAAGGCAGGAGTCAGGGTATGTACACATCACTAAGGCAGGAGTCAGGGTATGTACACATCACTAAGGCAGGAGTCAGGGTATGTACACATCACTAAGGCAGGAGTCAGGGTATGTACACATCACTAAGGCAGGAGTCAGGGTATGTACACATCACTAAGGCAGGAGTCAGGGTATGTACACATCACTAAGGCAGGAGTCAGGGTATGTACACATCACTAAGGCAGGAGTCAGGGTATATACACATCTTTAATGCAGGAGTCAGGGTATGTACACACACTAAGGCAGGAGTCAGGGTATGTACACATCACTAAGGCAGGAGTCAGGGTATGAACGCATCACCAAGGCAGGAGTCAGGGTATGAACACATCACTAAGGCAGGAGTCAGGGTATGTACAAATCACTAAGGCAGGAGTCAGGGTATGTACACATCACTAAGGCAGGAGTCAGGGTATGTACAGATCACTAAGCAGGAGTCAGGGTATGTACACATTACCAAGCAGGAGTCAGGGTATGTACACATCACTAAGCAGGAGTCAGGGTATGTACACATCACTAAGGCAGGAGTCAGGGTATGTACACATCACTAAGGCAGGAGTCAGGGTATGTACACATCACTAAGCAGGAGTCAGTGTATGTTCACATTAACAAGGCAGGAGTCAGGGTATGTACACATCACCAAGGCAGGAGTCAGGGTATGTACATATCACCAAGGCAGGAGTCAGGGTATGTACACATCACTAAGATAGGAGTCAGGGTATGTACACATTACTAAGATAGGAGTCAGGGTATGTACACATCACTAAGATAGGAGTCCGGGTATGTACACATCACTAAGGCTGGAGTCAGGGTATGTACACATCACCAAGGCAGGAGTCAGGGTATGTACACATCACTAAGGCAGGAGTCAGGGTATTTACGCATCACTAAGGCAGGAGTCAGGGTATGTACACATCACTAAGGCAGGAGTCAGGGTATGTAAACATCACTAAGGCGGGAGTCAGGGTATGTACATATCACTTAGGCAGGAGTTAGGGTATGTAAACATCACTAAGGCAGGAGTCAGAGTTTGTACATATCACCAAGGCAGGAGTCAGGGTATGTACACATCAACAAGGCAGGAGTCAGAGTTTGTACACATCACCAAGGCAGGAGTCAGGGTATGTACACATCATCAAGGCAGGGGTCAGGGTATGTACACATCACTAAGGCAGGAGTCAGGGTATTTACGCATCACTAAGGCAGGAGTCAGGGTATGTACACATCACTAAGGCAGGAGTCAGGGTATGTAAACATAACTAAGGCAGGAGTCAGGGTATGTACATATCACTAAGGCAGGAGTCAGGATATGTACACATCACTAAGATAGGAGTCAGGGTATGTACACATCACTAAGATAGGCGTCAGGATATGTAAACATCACTAAGGCAGGAGTCGGAGTTTGTACACATCACCAAGGCAGGAGTCAGGGTATGTACACATCAACAAGGCAGGAGTCAGGGTATGTACACATCACTAAGGCAGGAGTCAGGGTATTTACGCATCACTCAGGCAGGAGTCAAGGTATGTACACATCACCAAGGCAGGAGTCAGGGTATGTTAACATCACTAAGGCAGGAGTCAGCGTATGTACATATCACTAAGGCAGGAGTCAGGGTATGTACACATCACTAAGGCAGGAGTCAGGGTATGCACACATCACTAAGGCAGGAGTCAGGGTATGTACACATCACTAAGATAGGAGTCAGGGTATGTACACATCACCATGGCAAGAGTCAGGGTATGTAAACATCACCATGGCAGGAGTCAGGGTATGTACATATCACCAAGGACATTAGCCTTATGAATGCTTGTTGTTATCAAAATATGGCTTGAAGAAAACTAAAACTGTTGATGATCTCCAACATGAGTAAAGTGTCAAAGGATTCCCTAGAAGTTCATCAGTCAGGATGTCAGTTTTTTTATCAATTACATGTCTCCAATGAAAAGTCCAGCTTTGAAGCATTGCTGTTTTATTTATGACCAAGTACTGCAGATGATTGTCCTAGACGTGCAGCATGCGGTCTGTTTCAGGCCACCTTGAACGCAAGAACCTCGATCCTGGCTGCAGCCAACCCAATTGGAGGTCGATATGACCGCTCCAAGTCACTGAAACAGAACATCACCCTCACTGCCCCCATCATGTCTAGATTTGACCTGTTCTTCATCCTAGTTGACGAGTGCAATGAGGTAGGCACCAACAATCCAGCTAGCTTTCTATGCAATCTAGCAGGATGCACCCAAGCTAGCGTTATATGCAGATTCAAAGAGGCTAGATTTCTGTGCCGATCTTGCCTGATGCCACCAGGCTAACTTTCTCTTTAGATCTAGGATGCAACCAGGCTAGCTTTCTCTTTAGATCTAGGATGCAACCAGGCTTGCTTTCTCTTTAGATCTAGGATGCAACCAGGCTAGCTTTCTGAACCGATCTAGGACGCAACCAGGCTAGCTTTCTGTACATATTAAGCAGAATGAAACAATGATAGCTCTCTGTGCAGATCTAGCTGGATGCAACCAGGCTAGCTTTCTAAACCAATCTAGGACACAACCAGGCTAGCTTTCTGAACTGATCTAGAATGCAACCAGGCTAGCTTTCTGAACCGATTTAGGATGCAACCAGGCTAGCTTTCTGTACATATAAAACAGAATGAAACAAATAGCTCTCTGTGCAGATCTAGCTGGATGCAACCAGGCTAGCTTTCTAAACGGATCTAAGACACAACCAGGCTAGCTTTCTGAACTGATCTAGGATGCAACCAGGCTAGCTTTCTAAACATATCAAGCAGAATGAAGCAAGGATAGCTTTCTGTGCAGATCTAGTTGGATGCAACCAGGCTAGCTTTCTGTGCAGATCCAACTGGATGTAACCAGGCTAGCTGGACATTAATAAACTCCATACAAACAATTGTGCAAGAGTGAAAACGTGTATATTTTATTCTTATTATAATTTTAGGGTGTTGAATTTTACAAAAAAATCTTTGACAAATATTGTTATAACTTGTAATCGTGTATTCAAATTAAATCAACAATATAGGCTAGCCATTACAGTATGTTCATTGGCAATTACACCTGTTAACACTTCAGGAAGTAAAATCATGAAGTTATTTATTGATCCACACATAAAATCTGCAAGCCATCAGTAGTATAAAACATCAATTAATAAAACTGTAACAGAAGAATGTGAACATTGCTGATAGAATTTTATTGTATTGGGAATTTTATGGGGGAGGGGGAGGGTGGAATCAGAATTAGGGTATGGTATGGGGCTTATATGTTCTTACATGCAAGAAAGCCTTTGCATGATGCCTTTTTAAATGGCCATGTCATGATTGTGTTACATGCTTACAACCTGAACTTGTTATAAATGGTCGCCAACTCAGAATTGACATATAAAACTTGTCAAGTTGCTCACTGTCTCTTATTTTAGATACCTATGTTTTTTGGTCTGGGAAGTTTTTTTCCAGACAGGCAAACATTAATTTGCTTGTTAAGTTCACGGCATGTTTTGGACAAATTTATTCTGGAAGTTTTTGATTCACACTAAACATATTGATGTTTGTTTTGTGTGTGTCAGGTGACCGACTATGCTATCGCGCGCCGTATTGTGGACCTGCACAGCCGCAATGAGGAGTCAGTGGACCGCATCTACAGTGTGGAGGACATCTCCAGATACCTCATGTTTGCCCGCCAATTCAAGCCCAAGGTATTCACAATGTGGTAGCTAAGACTCTAGACTCTGGACGTTGTGCTCATAGATGGTGAACAAGAATGATGCCTGGTTCACTCACAGTCCAAGCAGGGGACTGGAACCTGTTTTGCTTGGAATCTTCCTCATTTATTCAAGTTTTGTAGGCCACTTTTATGGCTCAATCTTTATGAAACTTGTTCAGAATGTTTATCGAGACAATATCTAGCCCAATTTTGAATCTGGGTCAAGTGGTGGGGTCAAAAACTAGATCACCAGGTCAAATCTTCAACAATTTGTGTCTGTTAACTCGAGTGAGCGCTTACAGGTACTTGTTCACAGATTTTTTTTTTATTGATTTTTAGCTCATCTATTTTTTGAAAAAAAATTATGAGCTATTGTCATGACCTTGGCGTCGGCGTCCGGTTAAGTTTTGCGTTTAGGTACACTTTTCTCATAAAGTATCAATGCTATTGCATTCAAACTTGGTACACTTACTTACTATCATGAGGGGACTGGGCAGGCAAAGTTAGATAATTCTGGCTTGCATTTTGACAGAATTATGTGCCCTTTTTATACTTAGAAAATTGAAAATTTGGTTAAGTTTTGTGTTTAGGTCCACTTTTTTCCTAAAGTATCAAAGCCATTGCTTTCATACTTGCAACACTTACTAACTATCGTAAGGGGACTGTGCAGGCAAAGTTATGTAACTCTGACTGGCATTTTGACAGAATTATGTGCCCTTTTTATACTTAGAAAATTGAAATTTTGGTTAAGTTTTGTGTTTAGGTCCACTTTTTTCCTAAAGTATCAAAGCCATTGCTTTCATACTTGCAACACTTACTAACTATCGTAAGGGGACTGTGCAGGCAAAGTTATGTAACTCTGACTGGCATTTTGACAGAATTATGTGCCCTTTTTATACTTAGAAAATTGAAATTTTGGTTAAGTTTTGTGTTTAGGTCCACTTTTTTCCTAAAGTATCAAAGCCATTGCTTTCATACTTGCAACACTTACTAACTATCGTAAGGGGACTGTGCAGGCAAAGTTATGTAACTCTGACTGGCATTTTGACGGAATTATGGGCCCTTTATACTTGAAAATTTGGTTAAGTTTTGTGTTTTGGTCCACTTTACCCCTAAAGTATCATAGATATTGCTTTCATACTTGGAACACTTACTTACTATCATGAGGGGACTGGGCAGGCAAAGTTTGATAACTCTGGTGTGCATTTTGACACAATTATGTGCCCTTTTTATACTTAAAAAATTGAAAATTTGGTTAAGTTTTGTGTTTAGGTCCATTTTATTCCTTAAGTATCAAAGCTATTGCATTCAAACTTGGTACACTTACTAACTATCATGAGGGTACTGGGCAGGCAAAGTTTGATAACTCTGGTGTGCATTTTCACAGAATTATGTGCCCTTTTTATACTTAAAAAAATGAAAATTTGGTTAAGTTTTGTGTTTAGGTCCATTTTATTCCCTAACTATTAAAGCTATTGCATTCAAACTTGGTACACTTACTTACTATCATGAGGGGACTGGGAAGGCAAAGTTAGATAACTCTGGCGTGCATTTTGACAGAATTATGACCCCTTTTATACTAAGAAAATTGAAAATTTGGTTAAGTTTTGTGTTTTGGTCCACTTTACTCCTAAAGTATCATAGCTATTGCTTTCAGACTTGGAACACTTGCTAACTATCATAAGGGGATTGTGCAGGCAAAGTTATGTAACTCTGACTGGCATTTTGACAGAATTATGGCCCTTTTTTTGACTTAGTAACTTTGAATATTAGGTAAATTTTGTGTTTAGATCCACTTTACTTCAAAAGTATCAAGGCTATTGCTTTCAAACTTCAAATACTTTCTTACTATTATGAGGTTACTGTACCTGGCAACTTGAATTTGACCTTGACCTTTGAATGACCTTAGCTGTCAAGGTCAAAGTATTCAACTTTGCTAAAATTGCCATAACTTCTTTATTTATGATCAGATTTGATTCATACTTTGACAAATAGATGAGCGGTCTGCACCCGCTAGGCGGTGCTCTTGTTTTTAATATATTGTCATTATTTTATTTACAAACTGTAATATTTGAATAGTTCTAAATAATAATAATAACAAAGAAAAGATAAAAATTAAAACGTGTAGTTAAAACATTAATGTCGGTAATACACGTTTTTGCTAAATTATTGATGAAAATCATTACACACTTTATAATTTTAATGGTTTTGATTAATGATTATCAGTAAATGAACATTAACTTTGCAAATTGTTCTTAGTCAGGATTGTTCTTTTGCTTGATATAATATTTTGCATACATTCTTTTTTTAATGTATGATAATTTTCTTGGAACATTTTGCCAAACTGTGAACAAGTCCCTTGGCCGTGATGGCCCCCATGTTAGAGATTTTACCACCCCTGTTAATGTAATATGCAACACCTCCATATCACTGTTAAACTTCAGTTATTCAATTCAAACTTAAAACATGTGTGAGGTCTAAGGCCCAAATGGCTGAATTTTGCCCCTTTTTGTACTTAAAAAGTTACAGTTAGCGTTTATATGCAACTACATCATATCTCTACATCTACTTCAGATATTGAAACAAATCTTAATAAACGTTATTAAGGTCTTTTTGAACATTCACTGACAAACCCATATATTTGTGACCAGCTTTTTAGTAGAATTGTGCCCCGGGAGGAAATGTAGGTTAAAGTTTGCATGCAACAAGTACATATCTCTGTAAGTACTACAGATATTCATTTGAAACTTCACATGTATTGAGGATCATTGTTCCAGGACACATACCCTGGTTGATAACTCTGACCTGCAATTAAGCAGATTAATGCCTCTTTTTGTACTTTAAGCTTCTGACCTTGCAATGAAATACATGTCAATCAATACATATAGATGCAATTTGAAAGTGTGCAAAATTGTCATTAAATCTATATCCTAGTTAGCAAGTAATTTATTATTTTTCAAACGGTACCGCTTTTAAAACCGAAAGTAGGATTTCTAGACGTATACGTCCATTTCGACAAACACGATTATTTTTAAGTTTCAAAGTGCAAAAAAGACGGATTTCTACCTTGTAACCACCATATATATTCTAATTGGCATAGATAAAATGTGTTTCTTATTTTTACTTAAATTGACTATGCCAAATAAGTTGTGTGGCTTTGAAAAATTCAGGTTTAAACTCTTGCGTTAAATAACTCGCAAGCTGACATATAGAATGAGCATGCCATTGAATATATGGCCAGTTAGGTCAGGTTCATTGTAAAGGTTGCTTAAATTGTATAAAAAGTTTGCGTTTAATGACTTCAGTTAGGATGGAGTTATTTTGTGTGTAGGTAGGTTACATGCTAAGGGATCACATTGGGGGCAAGTGGGATCAAGGTCAATGTTTCTAAAAGTAGAATAAGAATTTCTGCGTAAATATCTACGGTTTGCAGGTTTGATTAAAGGCCTGGCCACGTAATTTGTGGATAGGTGATACAATTATGTCTACTGCTATTCTCCCCCTACATTTGTCATCTCTGTTGATATAAGATCAGTGGGGAGTCCCAGGAGTACATGGTGGAGGAGTACAAGCGACTACGGCAGCGTGACGGCACGGGGGCGGCCAGGTCTGCATGGAGGATCACTGTGAGGCAGCTAGAGAGCATGATACGTCTCTCTGAGGCTATGGCCAGGATGCACTGTCAGGATGAGGTAAGTCATACAGGATCACTCAAACTACAAGGCCATGAGGTTTGGTATTTGTGATAATATATTGTTATGTAGGTCCTCTACCTAGTTTGTGCTCTAGAGGCAGTGTTTTTTTTTTCAGTTTTGGGGGAAAGGGGTCGGGNAAAACAAAACTTTGTTACCGCTCAAGAGGCTATTATTTTTACTCAATCTTTGATGAAACTTGGTCAGAATGTGTATCTTTACAATATATAAGCCAAATTTGGACGTAAGGCATTCAAAAACTAAGTCACCAGGTCAAATCATAGAAAAGGGAAAACTCTTGTTAATATTGAATATAGGATTGACTCGTTTATATCCATTTGACTTTAATGTTAACTTCTGTGTATCATCTGAATGTTATTGTTTGGAAATCATATTATGTGTATGCCCCCTTTTAAAGAAGGTATCATATAGCTGTTGCACTGTATGTCTGCCTGTCTGTGTGAAAATCCCTGTCTCAAAAGTCAATGTCACACTAAGTAGTTAAATGTCAAATTTGGCCATAAAATAGCTTGAAATTACTTTTCACAAAAGGAAGGCATCATAAAACAGCGTGTCGCTTGTAACAACAGTCTATCTTATTCTAAGGTCAAGATCATACATAGCTTTCAAAAGTCGACCTGCAATAAAATGGCTAGACAATTCCTGTACCCGCCACAACTTTGCCATATATTAATGGATTTTTTTTTAAACTTGGCACACATGCAATCTTTCATAAGACAAGTTGGATGTAAAACTTGTCTGCCTACCTAAAAAGGTCAAGGTCTTACTTAAGAATAAGAAGGTCTTAATTGGCAATAGAACAGCTTGTTCAGGCTGTAATTTTGACATTTATCATGCTATTTTAAGTTAACTTACCAAATTTGACAACCATGAAGAGACGGCATTTTGTGTGTAACAAGAATCCCCCTACAGGTGTTAGGTCAAGGTCAAACTTGAAGATAAAAAGTCAAATTTTGCCATAAAACAGCTTGAAATTTGGCGTGTCAGACATGGCTATATATTAATTGATTGTAGAATAATTGGCACAAATGTTATTCATTGTAAGACGATGTGTCACCTGTTACACTAGTCACCTTATATCAAATGTCAAGGTGACACTTCAAAGATTAAATTTGGCTAAATAACAGCTTAATTGGACTGAAACTTTGTCATTTTTAGAGGCCAAAGTTCGAATTTGGCCTTTAAAAAGTTTTTCCAGGCTGTAACTTTTTCATTCATCATTCAATTTGAACACAACTAACATCACAGGACATTGTGGCTTATGTCACAATCCCAACACTTAGTAAATTTTGCCATTAACAGCTTGTTTTTGACATAAGGCCTAACAAAAAAAGTGTTTGTTTCCACTATCATGGCCAAAAAAATTAGGGAAGGTAGGTAGGCAAATAATTTTATTTTTAATTTTTTTTTTTATTTTTTTTTTAGAAAATGTACATTGGGCATCTTCTTATTTTTTGTGTACAATTGTATCAGTGTTTTTCAGGTTGAGGGGAAAGGTGGTGGGGCCCTTCAGTAGGGGAATTTTGCATCGTTTTGCTTGAAAAGGGGAATTGTAAGCTTGTTGTACAACTGTGTGTTTTAAAGGGTTAGGTCACATTCAATAGCTTATACATTACAGTGTTTTATAAAGTTAAAGAAGCATCTTTCCAGCTCATTAGCTATTCTCTTAGAGGATACATTTTAAGATGAAACAAAACCGTCATGTGAAACATCATATTCTTTATAGCCTAAGACTTCAATGTAGATGGAAGAAGTCATGTAATACGTTGGGCAAAGATGATAAATATGAGTAGGCAAACCAAATGTGAAGGCATACCGACTTGAAAAACACAAGTAAATCTGCTTAATTTCAGTTCTTAAACCAGGTAAGATTTTCAGGTAAATCTGTTGATTATCACATATAAAATCACTGACT
>VMBQ01006366.1:0-17940 GCA_007657795.1 Dreissena rostriformis | reverse complement strand
AAGTTTGCCATAAAACAGCTTGAAATTTGGCGTGTCAGACATGGCTATATATTAATTGATTGTAGAATAATTGGCACAAATGTTATTCATTGTAAGACGATGTGTCACCTGTTACACTAGTCACCTTATATCAAATGTCAAGGTGACACTTCAAAGATTAAATTTGGCTAAATAACAGCTTAATTGGACTGAAACTTTGTCATTTTTAGAGGCCAAAGTTCGAATTTGGCCTTTAAAAAGTTTTTCCAGGCTGTAACTTTTTCATTCATCATTCAATTTGAACACAACTAACATCACAGGACATTGTGGCTTATGTCACAATCCCAACACTTAGTAAATTTTGCCATTAACAGCTTGTTTTTGACATAAGGCCTAACAAAAAAAGTGTTTGTTTCCACTGACATGGCCAAAAAAATTAGGGAAGGTAGGTAGGCAAATAATTTTATTTTTAATTTTTTTTTTTATTTTTTTTTTAGAAAATGTACATTGGGCATCTTCTTATTTTTTGTGTACAATTGTATCAGTGTTTTTCAGGTTGAGGGGAAAGGTGGTGGGGCCCTTCAGTAGGGGAATTTTGCATCGTTTTGCTTGAAAAGGGGAATTGTAAGCTTGTTGTACAACTGTGTGTTTTAAAGGGTTAGGTCACATTCAATAGCTTATACATTACAGTGTTTTATAAAGTTAAAGAAGCATCTTTCCAGCTCATTAGCTATTCTCTTAGAGGATACATTTTAAGATGAAACAAAACCGTCATGTGAAACATCATATTCTTTATAGCCTAAGACTTCAATGTAGATGGAAGAAGTCATGTAATACGTTGGGCAAAGATGATAAATATGAGTAGGCAAACCAAATGTGAAGGCATACCGACTTGAAAAACACAAGTAAATCTGCTAAATTTCAGTTCTTAAACCAGGTAAGATTTTCAGGTAAATCTGTTGATTATCACTTATAAAATCACTGACTCTGACAAATGTTACCACTAATTACTAAGCAATAAGACAAAGACTGTTTTGAATTACCTCCCTTTCATATTGTAGATTGTACCTGACTAGCCACCATTTTAAAAAAACAACATGAGAAAGCCAATTATTTTGTCTAAGATGTTTTATTTTAGAAAGAGCTAGCTATATTAATTGAAAAGATGCATGTTTCCACCCTTCTTTATCATTATTTCTTCGAAAAATCAACAAAAAACGGGGTCGCGAAAACTGATGACAATGGAAAATCGCCTAATTTCGGCTTCAGTTTTCTCATACTAGAGGTAAAATAACTGTTTGAAATGATTTTAAATTGTTTTGATACATGTTTCCTTACATGTTTCTCATAATTTGGACTGAATTAATTGAAAGGTTATTGAGCGGCGCCGAAAAATATGCGGTCCGATTTTTTATTTTTTTTTGGGCTTAAAAAGATTAGGACCGGCGGCAAAAAAATAGGTAGGGTCGGGCCACCGGAAACAAACAATATTTTTTTTTTTACGCCTAAGCGAAGTTTTGGGGAAAAAGTGGAATGTTGGGGCATCCATGCTAAATGGACACTTTTCTTGTTCATTGAGGTCTATCCTATTGTACTTTTACTAAGTTTGTGCCTTCTATCAGGTCAAATCTTCAACAATTGGTCTCTATTAACTCATTTAGCGAATAAGGGCCATCATGGCCCTCTTGTTTGTTTTTTATAATAAAAACTTTAATTTGTTCTTACACTGTCTTGAACCATATCAGATCTGTGTCATTCAGAGAAAGAAACAGAGATAAAACCTTGATTATTGCACAGACATCACAAAATCACATGAAAGTCTACTTTCTACATGTCTCAAGCGAGCAACCTAGGGCTTTTTGGCCATTGTTTTATGGCAGAATCTTAAATTGTTGAGATGCAATTTTTTTTTACATTTCTCAAGTGATTGAAACTTCAATTATGTCATTGAAATGTGGATGTTAAATATAGTCCACATTCCAGAGTAATATGCCTTGGAACAAAGCTAACAGATCAGTGACAGGTATTACTCATGTTTGAATCCAGCTCTGGTTGGTACTCGATAAATGTTTGTAGCATTGGAGTGAGTAATCGGGCTAGATGTTGTAGGTTCAGCCTAAGCATGTAAAGGAGGCGTTCCGTCTGTTGAACAAGTCCATCATCCGCGTGGAGCAGCCGGACATCCACCTGGAGGAGGAAGGGGCGGAGCCTGAGACAGTCACCATGGATACCGAAGGTAACACACCACACTCATTGCTGGCTTCAGAGCACTTCAATATCGGGTTGACTTCTGAAATAAGTGGAGGACTAAGATGTTGAGGATGAAGTGTTGTATTACTGACGGTAGCTTTCTTATCAATTTTATTCAATTATTTTTAGCTCACAATCAAAGTCTGTGATCAATTTATGTAACTCTGTGGTTGCAACATCATTTTGTAGCCTGTTACCTCTTTTAAGGCCACATTATCGTTTTGTGTGGGTTGGAAAAGAGCTCCATATAAGGTTTCTGGTCAATTAGTTTTCACTACAAGATTTTTTTCGTAATTAGTTTTTTTCCAAAATTCATTATTGTCAATTAGTTTTTGTTTCTTACAATAAAAAATATATAATAACAAACTAATCATTTAACTCATCTGACCTTTGCATGAGATACTGTGTGCATACGGGTCCCTTTCTGGATTTAAAAAGATCAGTGTCCATTTAATTCAGACTGGTTGGCATCATCAAGCTGCTATTGAACAATGAACTGTTTGTATACATTTAAGTGTCACTATCACTTCGCCCACTTGCTAGTTAAATGAACAGTGAACTGTTTTGTTTTTGTGTGCTACAGCGATGTTTGGGTTTGGAGATCTTGGATTCCACCACATCAACCGCTTTTGACGCTTTATAAGATAATAAACTGCCAACAATAGACTTTGGACTTTGTTTTTCGCCGCGAAATGAAACCAAGGATACTTGGCGCTGTCGCGTAATGAAGTTTCTTTTGAACGTGTCCACGCTTTGCAGCCGCCATGTTTAATTTTGTAAACAAAAGAGGGGAAACGGAAATGCGAATATTATTGGTTACAATCAACTAATTCACGGATCTGGTATCGGAAATCTCGTTATTATTTAACTTTCGCTGCGCAGAACTCGGAAATTTCGTAAGATCAAACAGCCGGTCATAATTCAGATCCGTCTGTCTCAATTCGTTTTGATACGATGGATTTTGATTTTCTTTTCGTTTTTATTTAAAAACAAATCGTAATAACGATTAAACCATGCTTATCTGGAGCTCTGGGTTGGAAGCAGCAAGAAAGAAATGTTCATCCTTCATTCTTCATCACCAATAATAAAACTTTCTGAAAATCCTTGAAATGATAAATTTTGAAAATAAAAACTTGTTATGGTCAATTTTTTTATCGTTGCCACACTAGAGACCACATTTTTTAGTCTGTGGTGATGAAACTTTGTTGTAATATTTATGTTAACAATATCTAGGACAAGTTTGAATCTGGGTCATGTGGTTCTAATCGTGGGAAAATTTCATCTCTAGCAGCCACATTTATGACTAAATCTTGCAAAGTTTTACTTAAGCGGCCAAATTTATGAGTAAATATTGATGAAACCTTGTTAATTTCTTATTAACAATATCTAGGCCAAGTTTAAATATGGGTCATTTTGGTCTAAAAATTAGTCAGCTGGTTAAATCCTTAAAACTTGTTGCCACTCTAGAAGCCAATCTTGATGAAACTTGATATAGGCAAATTTCAAACCTTGGTTAAGAGTGTCCAGTATGTTTATAGAAAAAACTTGTTATAAGTAGAAAAGCAACATTTATGACTCAATTTTAATGAAATTTGTTCAGAATGTTTGTCTAAGGCATGTTTGAATCTCTTGGGTATGTCTAAAAACTAGGTCACCAGATCAAATGTTAGAAAATCCTTTTTACCTCTAGAAGTGACATTTATTACTGATCTTGATGAAACTTGGTCAAAAAATTTATTTTGTCAATATCTACACAAAGCTGGAATCTTGGTTAAGTGTGTCCAAATAGGTCACAAATTCAAATCTGAAGTAAACATTGTTACAACACTATAATCCATATTTATGATTAAATCATGATGCTTGCTCAAAAAATAAATCTTTACAATATCTTGGCCAAATTTGAATCTTGGTCAAGCAGGATCAGAAACTATGCCACTTTGTAGAGTTTTATTATGCCCCCGGTAGGGTGGCATATAGCAGTTGAACTGTCCGTCAGTCTGTCTGTCTGTCCATCCATCCGAAAACTTTAACATTGGTCATAACTTTTGCAATATTGAAGATAGCAACTTGATATTTGGCATGCATGTGAATCTCATGGAGCTGCACATTTTGAGTGGTGAAAGGTCATCCTTCAAGGTCAAAGATCTTTATAAAAAAATCAAAGCAGCGCAGTAGGGGGCATTGTGTTTCTGACAAAAACATCTCTTGTTAAAGCCTTGTTCATGCTGTAGAAGCCCTATTTATAACTCAATCTTTATGAAACTTAGAATGTTTAGTGACAAGAAAAAACTACTTAATTTGAATATGGGTCAAGTTTGGTAAAATCTTGGAAAAACAATATAAGTTGTTAAATTTAGAAGCTACATGTATGTGTCAACCTTGATGAAACATCATGGGAATGTCCATCTTGACAAAATGAAGGCAATGTTTGAATCTGGGGCATGTAGGGTAAAACACTAGGTTAACAGGTCAAGTCTTCGACGATTACTGTACCTTGAAATTAGATGAGCTCTTTAGGACCATCATGAATCTTGTTCTTATAAAGTTTTGTAAAATCTTGGAAACTCAAGAAGTAACTTGTTTTGCCTAATCTTCATAAATCTTGTTAAGAACATTTGTTCTTACACACCTTGCTGAAGTTTGAAATGGTTCTGGTAGGTTAAAAAAAACAATAGCCGCCAGGGTGCAGTTTAAACTGTTGCCTACATCCCCCTGTATATATGGATAAGGTCGCCATAAGCGAAGTATCAAAACATCAACACCTAGGATTTTACTTTACGAAAGATCTTAAATAGGGCACCCATATCAAGTACATTGTTAATAAGGCCTACACAAGAATAAACGTTATGAAAAAGTTAAAATTTTATTTAGACCCTTCCTAATTGGAAACCATCAACTTATCAATTATATGTCGCTTGCTCAAATACTGCGATGTCATTTTCGACAACTGCTCGTCACAAGACCAAGAACTGTAAGAAAACGACCAACATGAGGCTGCTCTATTCAAAAGCTTTTGTAAGAAGTCGGATGGCAAACTTTAAGTAATCCTAGAGCTAAACATAAACTCAATCTTTTTAGCTTGGCTGTTTTCGAAGAAAACCCGGGTAACATTGACTCTAAAATCAAAGTGCTTCCACCTACAACTTTGAAACTTCATATGTAGATGCATCTTGAAGAGTTCTACATGCCACACCCATTTTTGGGTCACTAGGTCAAAGGTCAAGGTCACTGTGACCTAATGTATTCAAAACTGCACCCACAGCCGAGCGTTGGCACCCGCTATGCGGTGCTCTTGTTTACAAAATGACTAATAACCTAACCCCATCCTATCTTTCTGACTTATGTCCACCCATTAATCCCAACGACCGCTATAATTTAAGGAATAATCAATCACTTTATGTTGAAGAGCCTGAACTGCGCTCTACTACAACCAGGGGTGTGATTTTTCCGCGGATTTCCGCGGATCGGGTTGTCCCGGGGGGTCATTTCTGAGATTCGCGTGAATTCGTAAAAAAAAATGTTGGGGTGAGGAGGGTACGACCGATTCTGCTGACGTATTTCATAAGCGGCCCGAAATATCCGCGGCCCGCGAAATCTCTCCGCATATTACACTGGTAGATTCTGCCTAAGCATTTTTAAAATGAGCGATGTCATTGGCTGTCGTTTCCCGATCTTCCAATTAAAATTGGTCTTTGATAATGAGCTTAGTATTTCTGTGCTGATTTGTTTGCAAATGGCGCCGTAGTGAAGCGAAAATTAACATTATCGAAATGACAAAAATCAATCGAATAAACGACTGACATCATATAGTTGAAATAATGAAATATGTTTGTCAACGATAAGTACTACGTTTCAGATACAAGCAACACATATTTTGTTTACAAATGTGCACAGTGAATTTGTGTCAGGGAAACCAGTGTTTCCAAATTCAATGGAGTTCAGTCTACTCGCAAAGTTAAACAATTTTGAAGAGTTATATGAGTATCGTTCGAAAATGGAAATAGACGAACATGATTTGATTTATATGTTAGTGAATCTGTGTATAATCAGATGCATATGCATATTCTGCTTTATTATGTTTGTCACGCTGTTCAGTTAGCTGAAATAGCATTGAACTGAAGATATGAAATGCAAGATATTGAAAGGTAAACACATTAAATATATTAATTTAACTCAGTTTAAAACACCATTAAGACAACAAGAACACTCAAGTGTGTTTGTTTATATTTGTTAATGTTTCCCCCATGTGATATTTAATAAGCTCATTTACTGTATAAATCCAATACAATGAAAAAAACTGCTGTTTTTGATCACAATAAATACTGTTGACTTTGCATCCTCAGTATGTTAAATATAATTATGAATTGTGTATTTCAATGTTTGTTTTAAGGTTTGCCATTGCGTTATGCGCGTGAATCGCGTAATCAAAATCAGTCGACAGAATTTTCCTCCCCTCTTACTTGGCCTGAATCACACCCCTGACAACTCGTTTATCCCATCCACTACTCGTGCTTACAATAGCCTTCCAACCTAAATCTTGAACGCAACATCCATCTTCACATTTAAAAAGGGTCTCCCATCATCAGCGGTCAAAATTCCAAAATATTATTATGGAAAACATAAATCCCAGATAATACATAGGAGACTGCGCACAAACTGCAGTGTGCTTTCACATGACCTATTTAGTAAAAACATAATACAATCCCCTCTTTGCTCTTGTGGTGAAGAAGAAACAGCTAGCCTCTATGTTTTGCACTGCCCATTGTACTCCACCATTGGAGTGCGCCTCTTGAACTGTTTATCAAACTTCTGCATACCCTCAACCAAGGTATTGCTTTTTGGAAATCCTCTGCTTTCTTTGGAAGACAATTGCAATATTTTTGCAGCAGCACATACCTTTATCGATAAATCTTAACGATTTCATAAGACGCCTTCAGTACCAATTCCCTCATAATCCTTACGTGTTCGCCAGTTCCTTGTAACTCTTGCTCCAAACTCGTTCTGCCACTTTATCTGCGCTTCCATTTCTCTATCTCTTCCCTACTTACACATCCTCTGCAACTATATATCCATACTCATCTGGTCTTCCCACATCAAAACTAATACTTCAATTTAATTATACACATGTGCTTTCCACAACTACTCTACATTAACATATATGTATTGAAGTCCTTCTCGCCTAATGAATTGTTTATTCCTGCTCACTTACAATAAGCTTAGTTTAGCTTCCAGGTCAATCCACATATAACTGTGTATTTTAATTAAAATGAAAGGAAAAGAAAACTTAAGTTATATTTGTAAGTAAACGCTTTTGGTTATGAATAGCAACAAACATAATCTACATGCCCTTAATTAAATATTCTCAAAATTTTGGCAGTGTTTTTTTCTTCACCAGGTCCCTTTGGATTGGGAAAAATTGCGGCGTTTTGACCAAAAAATTTGGAAATTAGCGTTGTTGTTGTTTTGCTGACAAATGCTTTAAAATTAAGAATCGAGTCTTTTCAAGAGTATATTTACTTATGTTTAACTTTACTTATAGAGCTGGATGGGAGTTGAACTAAATGTTAAAATCTTTAAAAAAAAAAAAAAAAAAAAAAATGAAACCTTTTTGTATGGAAACCTTCAATTGGGAATGTTTAGGTCCCATTTGGGGAAAATATATACCTTTTTCCATTGGGAATGGGGCCGGATACCGGCCCTGATTTTGAATGAAAAAAAAAACACTGTTAAGTTAAAAAAAAAAAAAAATGTGTTAATTACTTAAAATTAATGTCCCGAGTGCATTGCTTGTCAGGAATGCAATCTTATCCCTCCAACTGACCCTTGTTTAAGGCATTTCAGCCAGCTGCTTATCTGCAAAAATCAAAACTCATCTCTGAGTCAGCATTGGTGTGCTATTTTTAGATCAGCATCATTATAGTTTTTGACCGCTGATAGCATGCTGCAATACTTAACTAAATGTTTAGGCAGTCATGCATATTCTAGTGCCTGTCATATGGAAAGGGTATAATATGACCCCAAATTTCTCTCATCTGGGTATTGGACTTCCATTTTTGCTTAATACTTTAGGAACTTATTTAAACTTAAAACTTGAACTCAATTGGTTTTAAGTAATGTAAGCCCACTCAGATTTTACATAAAGAGTGCCATTTAATCCTATTTCTTTTGGACTGGTTTTAACATTTGATTTTTGAATTGGTATTTTACTAGGTTCATTATCCTTAAATGGCCAGTATTTGCACGTATAAAATTACTTATAAGAGCTCTGCGCATTGGTAATTCTTGTTAAACAAAAAAATGAAGTAAAAAAAAAATTACTTAAAAGTCAGTCTTTACAAAAAGAGGCAGTTTTTGCATGCATGATGCCTGGTACATGTTTGTAAGAGCTATAAGTTTTGGTCGTATAATACGAGTTTAACCCCGTTTACAGGAAGAATGCCATCTTTTAAAGCCTGTATTTGCATGTATGGTATGTGTATGTAAGGTTTATTGAAAAACAAAGTCGCCAGGGGTGAGGGGGCTTGGCAGTTTTCCTTTTATGGCTATTGTGAAAACTTATGAACACTCCAGCAATCGCATGTTTCGTCCTACTCCATGTCACTAGCTCAGAACATTGTTTCAAATTATATCTTGGCCGAGTTCAAAAGTTTTTTTTCTCTTTACATGTCTTCAGTCAAACCTTGTAAACACTCTAAAAACCAGTTTTTGCCAAATCAGTATGAAACTTAATCAGGACATTTATTTTGTTCTGATGACATATAAGCCCAGTTTAAAATGGTTCTCTGTACAAAGCAAGACCAGAAGCTACTTTTTTTACACACACCTTACATAAGCTGCTCAAAACAGTTCAGTTCCCGTGGGTCTTGTGTGAGGGACCTAGGATATTTGGCCACTTATCATGATGATTATGGTTATAACATTTAAAAGTTGTGTTCTTAAGATATCTTGGCAAAGTTTGATATAAGGTACATAAGTTTTTATCACAAAACTTGATATTTATGTGATTATGCATGACCATTAATTCTCAATAGGTCCAATGTGGGACAATTGTTACTAAAACTGTAATTACACTCAGGGCCAAAAAACCCTTCTTTCATGTAGCCGAATATCGGCTGCTTCCCCAACCGAAATAACCACTTTTTTTCCCCAAATGGAACTCAAAAACTCCAATTTGAGGGGTAAAAAAAATTAAAAAAAATCGGAAATTGGGACGGGTCCACTTGGGGATCTAAATCCACAGTCAGTGCAAGTTTGTATCGGTAGAGAATCTGTACCTTCCTAACTTTGTGGCCACCCAATATAATTTTTTTCATGTATAAACTCCATTATCCAAATTAAATACAAATTTCTTATTTTCCCCAAATAAGAAAAAATCGCGCTATTTTTCCCCTAAAAAAAAGGCTGAGGCCCCTTCCCCAAAAAGGGTGTTTTGGCCCTGACACTAACTACTGCAATAACTCTAAAAGTAAATATGATATAATAATAATAACAATTGGTATACAAAATGAAGTGCAATGTGAGGTAAATGTGCAACTTATTTTCAACAGACAAATGATTTTTTTAGAACTTGTACAGATAAAGGGCAAATATGAAGGTATTATGGTAAAATTAATTCCCAATCTTTTACTGAAAAAGGTTTTATTGGTAGGGGCTTTCTGTTTTGCTAGAATGCAGCCTTGATTCCATGGGATGTGGTTGATCAATACATGTCTATTTTACAGAGGCTGCTCCCCCACAAGAGACTCCTGAGGATGTGCCTCTTGATGCCACGGGGGCAGCAGGAAAGGGTCCCAAGAAAGCTCTGAAGCTCTCGTATGACGAGTACAAGCAGATGGCAAACCTTCTTGTGCTCTACATGAGGAAGGCAGAGGAAGAACAGGAAGGTACCTGCTTTATATATTACTCGTCTATGTCTATTTTCAATTCCCACTTTGTCTTGTTTCCATTCACACTCTTTAAAAACTGGCCACGCCCCAGGGGTCACAAGATTTATCAAGACTTGTATAGTTTATCACTATTATATACTTTATAACTACAAATCTCTGAAACCGCAAAGATTAGGGATTTATTATTTGGTTTGCAACATCGTCTAGTGTTCCTTTGCTAAGTTTTTTCAAATAATGTGGCATAATTTATTTAGGCTTGTATAGTAAATCACCTAAAAAAGTTCTCTGAAACCGCAAGGGTCAGGGATTTAAAAACAAATTGTGCGAAATTGTTACGGGTCCTCTACAAAGCTTCTGGAAATGTTGCAGGTGAGGACAGCCCAGGCCTAAGGCGCAGTAACCTGATCAGCTGGTACCTGGGGGAGATGGAGAGTGAGATAGAGTCAGAGGCAGAGCTTGTGGAGAAGAAAACTGTCATTGAGAAAGTGCTCGATAGACTTGTACATCATGTAAGTGAATCAGGAAAACCTGCAAGCTTAGAGACAGCGTTACACATCTTCGGGTTTTATGAACTGAGTATTGAGCAGGAGACTGTTGTGTCTGCTTAGCATTCCAATAGTAAATACAGCTCTTTCAAATAAAAGGTGATTGTATAGTGTGACTTGTTTATTAAGTTTATAGTAAGCATGTTTAATGGTTAACTGTGAATGTGTAGGTCAGAGATTTTGCTTACTGTTGCTGCTGTCGTTTCAGGACCATGTGTTGATAGAGCTGGCCCAGACCGGCCTGAGCAGGAAGAGCAGACGTGATGAGGACACTCTGGTACGAGAGGATGACCCCTTCCTGGTCGTGCACCCCAACTACGTCGTAGAATGAGGCAAGCAGCCTACCAGCCTGGGCCCACACAAGCAGGACATGTGGCAAGGCTAGATTCTGCTGACTACAAAGGGGGCCCCAATTTTACATTGAGAATCATGTATTAAATGAGGGGTGTTTATTTCATGATTGTGTACATACATACATATATGTGAATAGCTGGATATGGGACCAAATGTAACACTGTTTCTGTAACATTTATAATCACCACAGGTGTTCAAANACAAATTAGTTTTGTATTAAACACCCAAATTTATTGGATACCAAAGGGGTTGAAACTTTAACTAATGCTGCAGCAGAAAAAAAATGCTGCTCGAGCAGCATTTTTAAGCAACCTTTAAAAAAAAAAAGGTGGTGTATTGTTTTTGGCCTGTCCGTCATTGTGTGCGTCTGTCTTAAAACTTTAACCTAGGGTAAAGTTTTGTCATAACTTTTGCATTATTGATGACAGCATCTTGATACTCGGCATGCATGTGTATCTCGTGGAGCTGCACATTTTGAGTGGTGAAAGGTCAAGGTCATCCTTCAAGGTCAAAGGTAAAAAAAAATCAAAGTCGCGCATTAGGGGGCATTGTGTTTCTGACAAACTTATCTCTTGTTTTCTGCTGCAGCAGAAAAAGTTTTGACCCTTTTGCAGAAAAAAATGGTGCTCGAGCAGCATTTTTTTCTGCTTTAGCAGAAGTTAAAGTTTCGACCCCTTTGGTATCCCATACAAATTCTCAACTGAATTGTAGGCACAGCCTCATTGGACGTCTGCATCCCTCCCAATGAGTCTGTGCCTACAATTCAGTTGAGATTTTGGGTGTTCAAACAAAACTAGGAAAAGGTATAAAAAAAACTAAATAAGAGGGCCATTATGGCCCTAAAGGGCTCACCTGAGTTCCCGGACTCTAATTGCTGAAGACTTTACCAGGTGGTCAAGTTTTTTTTACCATATTTGACCAAGATTCAAACATGGCATTGATATTAAAAAGATTAAGATTATGACAGTTTCATCGAGACTGGTAACAAGGTTTTTTTAAACATTTGACCTGGTAACTTAGTTTATGGACGCATGTGACCCAGATTTGAACTTTGTCAAAATTAACATTTTATTCAAATTTCATAAAGATTGAGTTTTAAATATTTGACCTGTGAGCTAGTTTTTGAATGCATGTGACCCAGATTCAAACCCGGCTATTGGCCAAGTAAACATTCTTAAGTTTCATCAAGAATGAGTCGTACATATGTCCTCTTGAGTGGTTACAAGGTTTTTCTAAGATATAACCTGGTGACCTACTTTTTGAATGCATGTGACCAAGATTCGAACATTCGATATTGTCAAGATAAAAATATCTCAACAAGTTTCATAAAAATTTAGTCATTAATGTGGATTCTAGATTAGAAACAAGGTNCAGATCAACTCCAATTATGTCCCCCATGAAGTGCTTTACACAGGTCCATCGGTCGGTCAGTATATAATTGCACATATTGTTGACATGGTTGCAAGTCAGGGGCATACAAACAGATTTAATTTGAATGATAGTACCATTGTTACAGAACACTAAACTTGTTACATTGTACTTGTGTACTGGAAACAAAATACTAGAAGAATGGATCAATAGTGATGATTATAAGTAGTAATTTGCAATTAACATTGTGTTCCTCTATAACGTTTGTTGAAATGAGTTGTCCAAATTATAGCACACTCTGATATATACATACAATCTATTGACATTTAGTCTTTAGTTAAACCTATTTATTTTAGCTCTATTGCATCGAAAGCCTTAGGCTTATTCAAACACTCTCGAGTCTGTTTCCTGGGACTCGAACCAGTTCTTTGTGTCTTTCGTGAAGATCAAAGGAATGCTCCCAGTGGGGATCGAACTCATAACCTCCCGGTCGCTAGGTGGACACCATATCCACTAAACCACGGCGACCTACAAGTCATAACATTGTACTTATGTACTGGAAACAAAATACCAGAAGAATGGATCCAAATGAAATATAAATGATTAATAAAGACATGTATAGAATCTCTGAAACCACAAGGCTTTGACATTTGTAATGCAACATCCGACAGTGTTCTTCTACAGAATTTGTTCAAATCATGCTCTGTTGTATGGTCCATAATAATAGACTTTATTTTCCAAATTAATCCAGGGTTTGTATGGTTTACAATAATATAATTAAATTCATGTATGTTTGTTCAAAAGGCCCACGGGTTTTATAATGCCTATGTATTTCCAAGTTCTCCAGAACCAAAGTTTGTTCAGATTACTCACCGGGTCAAAACTGACCACACCCAGGGATCACATGGTTATATGAGCAAAATAACTATATTCTTTATTAAATTTTAAACATTTCTCAGGCACGCAATCTAGGGCGATCTTATTTATAAATCATGTCACACTTTAGTTCTACAAAACAAAATGCCAAAGGACCATAAGGTGAATTGCCTTGCTACCTTGTGCTTTTAATGGATTATTCATAAATCAAAGAGTCTTGACTGCAGACTGTAATTAGCTCGGCTGTTTTCGAAGAAAACCCGAGGTATTGTCATAGCCAGCTCGTCGTCACGCGTCCGCATTGTCCTAAAACTACTTTTGCAATATTGAAGCAACTTGATATTTGGCATGCATGTGTATCTCATGGAGCTGCACATTTTGCGTGGTGAAAGGTCAAAGGTAAAAAAAAACTTTTTCAAAACTGCAGCCGAGCGTTGGCACTAGCTCTGCGGTGCTCTTGTTTTGTTTGGATATTATACAACCTGCACTGTACTACAACGTGCCATAGATGTAATAGACTCATTACAAATCGTCTTGTTAGTCTAAAATTAAAGTCTGTTATATAATGGTATCTTTACCTAAAGTATAATAGTCTTACATTTGATTGATAAACTTTATGCAATAAATAAATGCAGACAATACAGATGAAAATACATCGCATGATGTTATCAGAACTGTAAAGGAACTTGTTTGTAATTTTAATAAGACAATGTTTCTTTGTAACACATCTGAGAAAGCAAGATTGAAAATTCCACTGATAAAACCTCAAGAAAATAATCCTGTTTAAACCAACATAACTTGTATGAGTGTTATATACACAATGTTCAGTAGAGACTCATGAATCCCTGTCTGGTATCTGGTAGAGGTGCCCCGGTGCCTTGCAGGCTGTTATGGGGGTGCTCCCTGGCCGGTTGCTATGGGAAGCCGTCAAAGTCCTCGTCAGCGATCTCCTTGGCACTCTCCAGTTCCTGCTGCTCCCTCTCACGCCGCTCCTCGGCAGACTCTAGGTCCTTGTTGTACGACTTAGGGGGGAAACGCATTGCCTGAAAACAATACACTACATACAGACTACAAGTCCTTGTTGTACGACTTAGGGGGGAAACACATTGCCTGAAACCAATACACTACATACAGACTCCATGTCCTTGTTGTACGACTTAGGGGGGAAACACATTGCCTGAAACCAATACACTACATACAGACTCCATGTCCTTGTTGTACGACTTAGGGGGGAAACACATTGCCTGAAACCAATACACTACATACAGACTCCATGTCCTTGTTGTACGACTTAGGGGGGAAACACATTGCCTGAAACCAATACACTACATACAGACTCCATGTCCTTGTTGTACGACTTAGGGGGGAAACACATTGCCTGAAACCAATACACTACATACAGACTCCATGTCCTTGTTGTACGACTTAGGGGGGAAACACATTGCCTGAAACCAATACACTACATACAGACTCCATGTCCTTGTTGTACGACTTAGGGGGGAAACACATTGCCTGAAACCAATACACTACATACAGACTCCATGTCCTTGTTGTACGACTTAGGGGGGAAACACATTGCCTGAAACCAATACACTACATACAGACTCCATGTCCTTGTTGTACGACTTAGGGGGGAAACACATTGCCTGAAACCAATACACTACATACAGACTCCATGTCCTTGTTGTACGACTTAGGGGGGAAACACATTGCCTGAAACCAATACACTACATACAGACTCCATGTCCTTGTTGTACGACTTAGGGGGGAAACACATTGCCTGAAACCAATACACTACATACAGACTCCATGTCCTTGTTGTACGACTTAGGGGGGAAACACATTGCCTGAAACCAATACACTACATACAGACTCCATGTCCTTGTTGTACGACTTAGGGGGGAAACACATTGCCTGAAACCAATACACTACATACAGACTCCATGTCCTTGTTGTACGACTTAGGGGGGAAACACATTGCCTGAAACCAATACACTACATACAGACTCCATGTCCTTGTTGTACGACTTAGGGGGGAAACACATTGCCTGAAACCAATACACTACATACAGACTCCATGTCCTTGTTGTACGACTTAGGGGGGAAACACATTGCCTGAAACCAATACACTACATACAGACTCCATGTCCTTGTTGTACGACTTAGGGGGGAAACACATTGCCTGAAACCAATACACTACATACAGACTCCATGTCCTTGTTGTACGACTTAGGGGGGAAACACATTGCCTGAAACCAATACACTACATACAGACTCCATGTCCTTGTTGTACGACTTAGGGGGGAAACACATTGCCTGAAACCAATACACTACATACAGACTCCATGTCCTTGTTGTACGACTTAGGGGGGAAACACATTGCCTGAAACCAATACACTACATACAGACTCCATGTCCTTGTTGTACGACTTAGGGGGGAAACACATTGCCTGAAACCAATACACTACATACAGACTCCATGTCCTTGTTGTACGACTTAGGGGGGAAACACATTGCCTGAAACCAATACACTACATACAGACTCCATGTCCTTGTTGTACGACTTAGGGGGGAAACACATTGCCTGAAACCAATACACTACATACAGACTCCATGTCCTTGTTGTACGACTTAGGGGGGAAACACATTGCCTGAAACCAATACACTACATACAGACTCCATGTCCTTATTGTACGACTTATGGGGGAAACACATTGCCTGAAACCAATACACTACATACAGACTCCATGTCCTTGTTGTACGACTAAGGGGGGAAACGCATTGCCTGAAACCAATACACTACATACAGACTCCACGTTAGGGAGGGAAACGCATTGCCTGAAACCCATACACTACGACTTAGGGGGGAAATGCATTGCCTGAAACCAATACACTACAACTTAGGGGGGAAATGCATTGCCTGAAACCAATACACTACAATTTAGGGGGGAAATGCATTGCCTGAAACCAATACTCTACGACTTAGGGGGGGACGCATTGCCTGAAACCAATACACTACAACTTAGGGGGGAAATGCATTGCCTGAAACAAATAAACTACAAGTTAGGGGGAGAAATGCATTGCCTGAAACCAATACACTACAACTTAGGGGGGAAATGCATTGCCTGAAACCAATACTCTACGACTTAGGGGGGGACACATTGCCTGAAACCAATATACAACGACTTAGGGGGAGAAATGCATTGCCTGAAACCAATACACTACAACTTAGGGGGGAAATGCATTGCCTGAAACCAATACTCTACGACTTAGGGGCAGAGGGGGGAACGCATCGCCTGAAACAAATAAACTACAACTAAGGGGGGAAATGCATTGCCTGAAACCAGTACACTACAACTTAGGGGGAAATGCATTTCCTGAAACCAATACTCTACCACTTAGGGGGGAAAACGCATTTCCTGAAACCAATACACAACGACTTAGGGGGAAAAGCAATCACCTGAAACGAATACACTAAAATGTATTGGGCTTATAGAACATGTGTGTCTGAAGAGTCAACAGACACATTTCAAACACTGGAATATTAGTAATAAATGTTAAGTCATCCTAACACAAGTTCAATGGTGTCTAAAAAATGAAATGAAGAGAACAGTCATTGTAGGATCACTAAACATGGATTGAGTTAACAGTCATTGTAGGATCACTGAACATGGATTAAGAAAACAGTCATTGTAGGATCACTGAACATGGATTGATGAAACAGTCATTACTACCATCACTGAACATGGATTGAGACAACAGTCATTGTAGAATCACTGAACATGGATTGAGAGAACAGTCATTGTAGGATAACTCAACATGGATTAAGAAAACAGTCNTGTAGGATCACTGAACATGGATTGAGAAAACAGTCATTGCAGGATCACTGAACATGGATTGAGAAAACAGTCATTGTAGGATCAGTGTACATGGATCATGTTCCATGCATGCAGCTGGGTGCAGGGTGTTGTAGGAGGAATGTAGCCAAATTGGTATGCATACGATCAATGGATCAATTAATTTACTTTGCTGCTTATAGTCTTTCAAATAAATGTGTGAATGATTATACCTTGACTGAGCTGTTGTGTATGTCCAGACAGAAAGTGATGCGTTGGTGGAAGGCAGCCATGGGTTCGCGTGTCTTGTACACATCACTCGTCTCTTTTGACTGCACATAGCCCTTCTCATGATCGATGGTCGCCTCTATCACACCGTCACGGATCGCCTGACAAATACAGTGTGCAACCATAGAATGGCTCAGACTCAAGTCATTGTAACCTATGATGCTAGTCTCATCGTACCAATCTGCAGAAAACCATTACAATGTTTATAACACCTCCAAATCCCTGAGTACTTTTCCTCTTTTGCATAATGACTCAAGATATATAAAAAAGCTTTATAAGTGTAGTAGCTAATGAATTATAAGCTGAGTATGTTTAAAGTGACAGTTCGCGGACATATATATGGGCAGAATCGTAAGAAAACGTGTTTTATTGAGGATATCACTGAAAATCCGGTTGATATCGGTTGAAAACAAACACTATAGCGATTTTTATTTTGGGGTCAAGTACGGTAAAGTACGAAAACGCCCTAATTAATATTCATGATTCGACATGTTAATTCAAACCTAAACAAACAAAATTGCGGATACGGGCAAATTTAGCGGAGAGAAGGTAAAAACA
>VMBQ01006365.1:27814-54701 GCA_007657795.1 Dreissena rostriformis | reverse complement strand
GGGGGGAGCCAACATGCTTTTAAACACATTTGTTGTTTTAATATTTTTTTTGTTAAACAAATTGTTAAATGTGCATTTTATTTCTCAGTTAATGGTACCTAAACACATTTTTCTAAAGTTATTTACTGTATTTTAGAAGTTCTTACTGAGTGCATTGGCGCATTCAGTAACATTGGCTAGGATTATCTGACCTCATGAACACATGGTGCGCATGTATTGACTTAATATTATTATAATATGACTTCAATAAGAAAATTTAAATTTATGTTTTTGCTATTTCAAGGGAATTTACTAAAAACTTATTTTTTTAGCTCAATTACATCAAAAGCCTTGACCTAACAGAGACACTATCATGTCTGTTTCCAGGGAAAAATAAGTACTTAGTGGCTTTAAAAAGGTTTTGATAATGTTCTTAAAGTGGGCATTGAATTTCAGGACTTCATGATTGCATGGCGGACACTATGAGCCTTTACGTGATTTACCAGTTGACAAATGTTTCCCTGTCCCGCTCAGAAGCATAGTGAAAATGGCTATTCATGTATGCAAACAGCATAAACCAGAACAACCTGCGAGTAACTCAACCTGCGAGTAACTCGCAGTCTGTTCAGGTTTTATGCTGTTTGCTGCTTATCAGTATCTTAGGATTGGAATTGAAGCCTTTAAAACTTGAATCTAGTAAGAAAGATCTTTAATTTAATTTGATTTTGTAAGGGACTACAAACCCGTCAAAATGCTGATCTGGAAAGGGTTAATCAATAAATGAGTTGACCAATCGTGTGTTGACAGCGATGTTTTCCTTCTTTATAAAATACCTGTAAAAAGCACTTTCCTAATTGAGCAAAAGGTACATATTCTTAAATGATGTTTAACGTTTTTGTAATAGAAGTGGTTTATCAAAAGCATATTACTGATATAAATGCATGGCTATACATATCTGTATACCGGTACTAGTCAATAGACTGATCCCGGAAAAGCACAAGTTTAGAAAAACCTGATAGCTTACTTTAAATAATAACAGTTGATATGGTGTGTGATTTTGAAAGCATTATTAATGGGTCAGCTTTATTTGTACCAGCAGATAAGTGTTTTTTTTTCCAAAAGGTTGCCTTTCCGGTATACATATATTGAGAGTGTTAATGTTTCTGTGGATATTTTGATGTTTTTCCTTTAGTGGGGACGTGGTGGGTGCAAGAAGTCACAAGGACCCGCACATGTATATATGCAAAAGGATCACAGCCATGGAGGGCGATACAGTCTTCAACAACATAACGAAAGAACATGTTCTGGTAATTCAAGTTGTATGTCTTGTTAGAAATAGCATGCATATTAAAATGTAGTTTAAATTAAAGAATATGGAACTGTTGGTACATGTGCCGGGTAATTATGAAACGGTTAATTACCTACAAAATGGATCTAAGCTATAAGGTTGCTTTGTTTTTACCCACTTTTTTGGGAATGGGCCATGGCTTTTCAGAGTTGGAAAAATCTCGTCATTTCGGTTAATTGACATGTTTTAAGCTCACCTGAGCACAACGTGCTCATGGTGAGCTTTTGGGATCGCCTTTTGTCCGTCGTGAGTCCGTCGTCAACATTTGCCTTGTGAACACTCTAGAGGCCACATTTCTTGTCCAATCTTCATGAAACTTGGTCAGAACATTTGTCGCAATGATACCTCGACTGAGTTCGAAACTGGGTCATGTTCGGTCAAAAACTAGGTCACTAGGTAAAAAAAAAGAAAAACCTTGTGAACACTGTAGAAGTCACATTTGATGCCAAATCTTCATGTAACTTTGTAAAATGTTTGTCTTTATTATATGTTAGTTGAGTTTAAAAATGGTTCCAGTCCGTTGACAAACATGGCCGCCAGGGGGCGGGGCAGTTTTCCTTATATGGCTATAGAGCAACCTTGTGAACACTCTGAAAGTCACAATTTTTGCCCAATCCTCATGAAACTTGGTCAAAACTTTGGTTTTATTGATATTTCGGACGAGTTTGAAAATGGTCTAGATCGGTGAAAAAACATGGATGCCAGGGGGCGTGGCAGTTTTGTCTATATGTATATAGTGAAAACATGTTAACACTCTAGAAGTCATATTTTTGGTCCAATCTTCATGAAATTTGGTCAGAACATTTGTTTCCTAGATACGACGGTTGAGTTCGGAAATGATTTGGATCGGTAAAAAAACATGGTGCCAGGGGGGGATCATTTTCCTTATATTTTCATTGTAAAAAAGCTTGTGAACACTCTAGAAGTCACATTTTTTGCCTAATCATTATGAAATTTGGTCAAAACATTGGTTTTGTGGATATCTCGGACGAGTTTGAAAATGGTCACGATCATTTGAAAAACATGGCCACCAGGGGGTGGGCAGTTTTCTGTATATGTATATAGTGAAAAAATGTGAACAGTCTAGAAGACACATTTGTTGTTAAATTTTCATGAAATTTGTTGATAATGAGATGGAAAATAATAATATGATAATGTGATGGTGAAGTTGTTTTTGTTGATGATGATGGTTCAGGCTGCTGCTGCTGCTGCTGATAATGATGATGTTGATGATATTGGTGGTGATGATGATGATGATTCATTATTTCCATCATTTCATATTATTATATTTATTTTTGCAGAAAAATCACATACTGTAGTGGTAACCCAGTTACACAACAAGTGTGTTACATATGGATCCTATTATTCCTTTCAGTCACATATCCTTCTCTCTTTCAATGTAACTTATTACTTGTCAATCAACAGTGTTTGCATGTGTAACAGTAGTATAGTATTGAGAGACAGCCTTCTGAAATGGTCCTTTGATTATTGTGTAACAGGCATTCAGCTTAGAAATAGTCTACAACTGGGCTCTCACATCAAAGGCATTTAATGTAAGACTGACACCATTGACAATGATAAGGAGGTACCTGATGAGGCTAATGGTTATTTCATTGGTAGGCAGTCAGTAAACTACATGCAACAAAATGTGTGAAAAGTGACCAGCACAGGAATGTTGGGCTTGACTGTAAACTGGATAGCATTTTTAGCTCACCTGAGAACAAAGTGCTCATGGTGAGCTATTGTAATTGCCTTTTGTCCGTCGTGCGTCGTGCGCCGTCATATTTACCTTGTTTACACACTAGAGGCCACATTTATTGTCCAATCTTCATGAAACTTGGTAAGAACATGTGTCCCAATAATATCTGGGACGAGTTCGAAAATGGTTGCGGTTGGTTGAAAAACATGGCGGCCTGGGGGCGTGGCAGTTTTCCTTATATGGCTATAGTAAAACCTTGTTTACACTCTAGAAGTCACATTTTTAGTCCAATCTTCATGAAACTTGGTCAGAACATGTGTCCCAATAATATCTTGGACAAGTTCGAAAATGGATGAAAAACGTGGCCGCCAGGGGGCAGTTTTCCTTATATGGCTATAGTAAAATCTTGTTAAAACTCTAGAAGTCACATATATTGTCCAATCTTCATGAAAATTAGTCAGAACATTTGTTCTAATGATATCTTGGATGAGTTCGAAAATGGTTCTGGTCTGTTAAAAAACATGGCCGACAGTTGGCGGGGCAGTTTTTCTTATATGGCTATAGTAGAACCTTGTTAACACTCTAAAAGTCACATTTTTAGTCCAATCTTCATGAAAGTTGGTCAGAATATGTGTCCCAATATTATCTTGGATGAGTTTGAAAATGGTTCTGGTTAGATGAAAAACATGGCCGCCAGGGGGCGTGGCAGTTTTCCTTATATGGCTTTAGTAAAACCTTGTTAACACTCTTAAAGTCACATTTATTGTCCAATCTTCATGAAACTTTGTCAGAACATCTGTTCTGATGATATCTTGGATGAATACGAAAATAGTTCTTGTCTGTTGAAAAACATGGCTGCATGGGGGCTGGGCAGTTTTTCTTATATGGCTATAGTAAAACCTTGTTAACACTCTAGAAGTCACATTTTTGGTCCAATGCTCATGAAACCTGGTCAGAATATTTGCACTAATGATATTTGGGCTGAGTTCGAAAATGGTTGCGATCCTTTGAAAAAGATGACCACAAGGGGGCGTGGCATTTTTCCTTATATGGCTATAGTAAAACCTTGTTAACACTCTAGAAGTCACATTTATTATCCAATCTTTATAAAACTTGATCAGAACAATTTATTGTTATAACAAAAGCTCGGCTGAGTTTGAAAATGGTTATGGTTTGTTGAAAAACATAGCCGCCGGGGGGCATTTTTTTAGCTCACCTTGTGCTCATGGTGAGCTATTGTGATCGCCTTTTGTCCGTCGTGCGTCGTCTGTCGTGCATCGTCTGTCGTGCGGCGTCAACATTTACCTTGTTAACACTATAGAGGTCACATTTATTGTCTAATCTTCATAAAACTTGGTCAGAACATGTGTCCCAATAATATCTTGGACGAGTTCGAAAATGGTTCCGGTTGGTTGAAAAACATGGCTGCCAGGGGGCGTGGCAGTTTTCCTTATATGGCTATAGTAAAACCTTGTTAACACTGTAGAAGTCCCATTTTTAGTCCAATCTTCATGAAACTTGGTCAAAACATGTGTCCCAATAATATCTTGGACGAGTTCGAAAATGGTTCCAGTTGAATGAAAAACATGGCCGCCATGGGGCGGGGCAGTTTTCCTTATATGGCTTTACTGTATGGTAAAACCTTGTTAACACTCTAGAAGTCACATTTGTGGTCCAATGCTCATGAAACTTGGTCAGAATATTTGAACTAATAATATCTGGGCTGAGTTCGAAAATGGTTGAGATCCGTTAAAAAACATGGCCGCAAGGGGGCGTGGCATTTTTCCTTATATGGCTATGTAGTAAAACCTTGTTAACACTCTAGAAGTCACATTTATTATCCAATCTTTATGAAACTTGATCAGAACATTTGTTCTAACAATAGCTCGGGTGAGTTTGAAAATGGTTATGGTTCGTTGAAAAACATGGCCGCCAGGGGGGGAGGGGCAGTTGTCCTTATATGGCTTTAGTGAAAACTTGTTGACGCTATATTAGCCACATTTATTGGCCAATCTTCATGAAACTTGGTCAGAACATTTGTCCCAATGAAATCTTGGCAGAGATTGAAACTGGGTCATATGAGCTGAAAAACTAGGTCACTAGGTCAAATATATATAAAAAAAACATGTTGAAAGTCACTTTTTTGGTCCAATCTTCATGAATCAGCTTGCAATTTTTCAGAATTGTCTAGTTCCTTTTGCTCTCAGGTGAGCGCCTTAGGGCCTGATGGCCCTCTTGTCTTATATGGCTAAAGTGAAAACTTGTTGACACTATATTAGCCACATTTATTAGCCAATCTTTATGAAACTTGGTCAGAACATTTGTCCCAATTAGGTGAGCGCCTTATTTATTTTCCTTACAAATTCAATAAAGTTGAGAATAAAAATGTTTTGATACATTATGTTTACATTATATTTGCTAAGGATCAACTCTTAGAGCTAGATAGGGAAATGAACTGAGATACGGTCTGTGTCATACATTCAAAAATAAAATAATATGCTCTACATTTAATGAGTCTAATTTGCAGGTACCCAGAGGGCATGTTTGGTTAGAGGGAGATAACACAGACAACTCTATTGACTCGAGGGATCATGGTGCTCTCCCATATGCATTAATACAAAGCAGGCTTCTGCATAAGGTAACTGTTAACTAAAACTTCCCTAACAAAGCTCGACACTGACCTTCATACATAAATATGTATCACATTGTGAGAAAGCCCTCATTAATGACATTACACAATCTTACAGTATAATATTGTTACTTAGAGGCAAAATTGACCAAATTTTCAATGTTTTCATATTGAAATAAAATTGTTGGGGCGTAATATTCCAGAATTGACCTATCTAATTGACTTATTTATTGACATATTCTGTATGCCATGATGAGACTATAATAGTAACAATAAAACAGATCAGAGATTCAGAGGGTGTGTTCTTGAAACATCCTGTAATCTTTCTTAATCCCTGTTTTCCCAGAGCGAGGCTCATATTAATGTGTGCTTATTTGTTGCTTTACCTGCTGTGTTACCAAGAATCATTAACGTATTAAGATACATGTATATTCAATCCAAGTGGAATGAAAGTGAACAAACATGTTTAAGGCAGCCCATCATAGTCTTCTGTCCCCCAGTGGAGAAATTGTCAGGGTCTAGTCTTGTTTTATTGTCTTGTTATATGTGAGACTGGCCTAATGTAACCAGACATTAAATGGTTTCCAATAAGTATGGCATTTGGGAAAACAAAGCATTTCAACGGATTGTTTCATAAGTTGATTTTGAAGAAATAATTTTGATCAGTTTTATTGTGATTTGCTTTTATATAAACTGAAGATTATGACTGAAGCTTATGTGTATTACAAAAACTTATGCCATTGAGAGTTTTAAAATATGATTATATTGAAAAAATATGAGCGTCACACTGGGAAAACGGGGCTTTATGCATGTGCCTTAAGTTTCCTCACAGATTAGCTTCTGCAGTTTGCAAAAGCGAGACAGAGTATGTACAAGAATAACAATTATTCCACACAAAAAAACACTTAAGAAAATCAGCATTGCCTTATTAAAATACATGTTATTATTTTTATTCACTTCAAGCTTATTTATAACAGATGAACCACTTCATTAACACACTACATTTCTGAAAATGGTTATTCTGATTCAAACAAAAAACACAAATAAAATCATGTAAGCAAGAAAGCCATTCCTCTAAACTCAGCAATGTCCTTCAAGGCTTCTATCTCTTGTTTTTTTTCCAGATTCTTTCCGCAAGGGGCAATTGATGAGGGAACACAATAAAGCAGCTCTACACTTCCACTAATTCATACTTATCCACTATGTCTCAGGATTGCAAAGAAACTCAAGGATCCTTCACTGTTGTGAACCCATATAGTAGTTGTGCAATACGTGTCAGTATGTGTTGTTTATTTATTTGTTTTGCTGAATGGTGTTAATCATATTTCGTCCACTGATTATGAATTGGTTTATAAGACATACTTATTTATACCCCGCAAACAAAATTTGTGGTGGTATACTGGTATGAACCTGTTGAAAAATCGGTTGGATCGGCTGGTCGGTTGGTCTATCTTGCTGGACAAGTGTACTTCATGTTGAAACCTAGTTTCTCAGCCCTAGAACTTAGGCAAATTGTGTCGTGTTCTGAGAAAACTGGGCATAAACCTTGTGCGTAAACTGTCATCCCAGATTAGCCTGTGCAGTCTGCATCATTGTACATGTATTTTTTGTTGCAAACTTGTCTCCTAGTTTTCTTTTTGTATCCCATGAAACTTTATAGGTATGCTGTTTGTATTACATGGAAGTTCAATACGTAATTCGTATGAATGTTGCGATAATCTGCAGAGTTATGTGCCAGGAACTTAGGTACTTTAAAGTGTACTTTATGTCGTTCACATGTCTCTTAGTTTTCTGTGTGTCAACATGAAACTTTGTAGACTTTATGTTGTTTATACTATGTAAGACGTGTATGGCACATTAGAGATATTTTGTCTATACTTATGTAAGACGTGTATGTCACATTAGAGATATTTTGTCTATACTTATGTTAGATGCTATTTTGTGTATGTCGCCATATTCTTTGCATAGTTTTGTGCCATTATCAACATGAAACTTTTACCCTTTGCATGCTGGGAAATTTGTCGTCTGCTAAAATGTCGTCTGCTGAATTTCTAAAATTAGCATTTTCTTCGATTTTTGTTCAAAGATTACTATCAGAATAGCAAACAGTTTGGATCCTGATGAGACGCCACGTTCTGTGGTGTCTCATCTGGATCCAAACTGTTTGCAAAGGCCTTCAAAATTCGGTTCCAGCACTGAAAGAGTTAAAGATATATTTTTTTTATACCCTGGTGAGGTGCAAACCCATAATTTCTTATATGTCACACTCTTTGTTATGTGCCTTAACCTTAGGAAATCAATTCATTAAACCAATGTTAAAGCTTTTCGTCTTACATAGTGTCTTATATAGTGTCCGCACAGGCTAATCAAGGACGACACTTTCCGCTTTGATTGTAGTTTTTGTTTAAAGGAAGACTGTTCTTGACGAATATCCCGTTTAGGCGGAAAGTGTCGTCCCTGATTAGCCTGTGCGGACTGCCTTAAACCCCCTTTTCACAGAGCGAGGCTCAATTTTATTTCTTCTAAATGATCAGCGACCGCATTCCAAGTGGAAACAATTGGCTAAGCTGTAAACACCATTATTATGAGATGTATAATTCTTACAAATGTTGTATTTATTTTTGTACTAGTTTGATAATTAAAATGTCAAAAGAACATAAGATTTTAATCAATATCATAGTTTTGTTAAATGGTCACTTCAATTATACAGGTACAATGTATGTATCAAACGTATCGTTAAGTGCAGTCTGCTTAATAAAAATAGCCAAATTACAAACTCATGTGCAGCCAGTATATCGTTGAAAAACACAGCCAGAAATTTAAACGCAGTCTGGATTTAAGTTAAAATGCAGTCCAGATAGATCTTACAATGCAGTCCAGATTAAAGTTAAAACGCAGTCCAGATAGAACTTACAACGCAGTCCAGGTTAAAGTTTAAACGCAGTCCTGATAGAACTTACAACGCAGTCCAGATAAAAGTTAAAACGCAGTCCTGATAGAACTTACAACGCAGTCCAGATGTAAGTTAAAACGCAGTCCTGTAAGAACTTACAACGAAGTCCAGATAGAAGTTAAAACGCAGTACAGATAGAGATTACAACGCAGTCCAGGTAAAAGTTAAAATGCAGTCCAGGTAGAACTTACAACGCAGTCCAGATTTAAGTTAAAACGAAGTCTAGATAGAACTTACAACNTGGACAGTTTTGCAAACACCGTAAATTATTATTCAATATTGGACAATAACGTGGCAAAATAGTGTTGCAAAAGTAAATCTTTTGGATAACAGGTCAACATGCAAACACAATATACGTTTACAGTGATTTTTATATCAAAATTTCTGCAGAAATTTAAGCGCTAGTTTAACCGCGTCGTATACAGCCTCATAACAAAAGACGGATCACCATTTGGAAGGTAAATGAATACAAGATGGCGACTGAAATGCACGAGTCCACTCTTCCGGAGCTATCCGGAGATGGTCGATGTAACACGATTGTAGGCATTAGGCCAACTAAACTGAAAAATTTGATTCACTGAACTATTTAAAGATCTGATATGATAAATGTCAATTCAGAACAGGGGGTTTACCACTGAACCAGGTATATCGTCTGATGCGATGTGTGAGCACAGCTCTTATGCTAGAATCTATGATGATTTCGTGCATTATTTTCTGAAATTCGAGAGAAAGTTAAAGTATTTTTTGAAATGTTGTGTTACCAACCACATTAGTGCAGTCATCTGCTTCACTTTGCAATTTATGTGGAAATTTAATGAAGCGGACCAATAAAATGTATGGAATATGGATACATTTGGATTATTTTAGTTGAAGTAAGATTTTGAAATGCACTTAAACCTGTTTTTTTCTCATTTGGATTGTGTTTGTTTTTATTTTTCAAGCGTAGTAATGTTATTGAGACAAAATACTTGGAGCTAATGCGTGTGAAGTCATCACCAGAGCCTTGTTTTTAATGTAAAGCATATAATCGATACCCGAACGAGCTTGATATGAGGGAACTGTACGATACCATTATATACACAAGGATATTAAACCACCTCTCATCCTTGTTGTTGTTGCATGTGGTCTTTATTGTAAGGGTATGTTAAGGTATATGTATTCCTATTTGTTTGAAGAGGCAAATACCCAATTGATACACAATTTTCTGGAAACTAACTTTGATGAACAAATTCTGTGCATTTTGGAAATTAAAAACATTTCTTGTCAGCATGCATTATAAGAAATTATCCATTCTGTCTTTTTGCATAATATACCAACCATTTGGCAAGATTGTTCTTCAGTGTAAACAAACGAAATACCGACAAATTTAAACATATCCGGTGAACCACTTCAACATGAAATTGAATGCAAATAGAAAGACTGAATCTTAGTCCAACTTGTTGACGCTCTCAAATATTAAGCTACTTTTTATATGGGTAATATTTGGAGTGTACAATGGGGTAAAGACCAAACAATGGTGGAAAGTTTTCCTTCTTTGTCTATATTGTTGCGCACGTATTTTGTGCGCAACATTCAAGCCTCGATATCAGACAGTTAATATCAACGGATTGCGATAATATTTACATATCCGTGTGGATAATTCATTTCTTGATAATGTTCCGTAAGAATTATGTAATGACACTTTCAATTTTGCACGCCTGAGCAATTTAAATCAAACCACTATCCACATTTTTTAATTCCTCTCGCTTCGCCCGCTGTGTAAGTTTTGTAATCAAATGCAATGACAAGTGCATAATGACATAATGTAGTAAACATATTTTAGCTAAAAAAAGAGAACAGCTATGCTCTCATAATATTAGTATGGCGACATGAAGCTTTTGTAACCCTTTGACCACGACAATAGTTTAGTAAGTATTATGTTGTACTTATTTATTTAATCGATTTCTAAAAAACAATTTTGCACGCCTTCACACCGGTCCGCTTCAGATACAACTAACCATATGAAGAGCATGAAGAAAACAAAGATGTCTTAAAATCAAAATACAAGGTTTACTTTTGGATTTTTCAAATTACAATTACATGTATATCTTAATGCTGAATTCTTGTTGTACCAACACCGTTTGTCACTACGTACACCACTTAGGTCACTGAGTCTATTATTGCATACTAGCTATTCCACTGATATTACAAAGGTTCGCTTTCACGTTGGCCTAATTTTCACTAAAATAAGACACTAATCTTATGAAATAACTCTGTCAGTATCACAGAATTGTACGTAGTTATAAGCGGTTCCGGTACAATATTTATAGCAGAATCACGGAACGAAACGACAAATATAATCGCAGACAGATAGAACGATCTTCATGTATCATAAAATTAATCGCTCAGGAATATTTCAGATGGAAACATATAAACGAACAAGAAATGAGTTAGCAACAAATGTGAAGTGTAAGTTGTTATATGTCGTTGATAGGTTATTGACCCCTGGTTCACGCAAACAACAACTTCTCATAAAAGACAAAAATCATTCATTTGGGAGAAATCTACCCAAAAACGTCTGATTTTTGTACATGAAATTGACAACAGAGAAAATGAAGTGGCTGTATTGAATGAAAAATAAAATGATCAGTCCAAAGGCTATCTCTAACAAATGCTTATATTCAACTGCAAACAATATACAAAGCTTATTTATATTTTGTAACATTCATTTGCCAAGCATAAACGCTTCGTTTTTTTTTTGAGAACATCCAATCTTATGCAAATAGAAGGATCGTATTGATGACTTAATGACTACTTACGAAACGTTTCTCTGATTTGAGCTCGTTCGTGGACAGGAAAATGTTTCAAATTAAGAATCATCAATAATGGTTTGATAGAAAAAAGACTGATAGAAAACTACCAAAGGTTATTCAAACATGTGTGGTATCACCACATGAAGCTAAATTATTGAATAACAAAAATGGTTGACAGATAAAATAAGTCTGGTGCAATCTATAATATAAACCATATTTAGTTTTACTATCAGAGAATGTTTAATATTAATTGCACAGTGAATTGTATCTCTTTTGACCAGCAAATTGGGTGGAAAGCGTGAATTTGTTCCCAAGTTTCTCACTCGACCCTCGAATTGTCAGTTTCGATTTATTAATATTTTTGTTCTTATGTCGGGACCGACGTTCTTTCGTCCCGAGAGCTATATTCGAGACATGCCTTTAACCAATTATCATGCCTTAATTGTTTTCTGACAAATCTTTACAACTTAATAAAACCTTTCTCTATCAACAAGTATTTATCTGACAATAAATGAAACAGACCTTTCCCCAACTTTACATGTCTATATCAATAAGTATTTCTTTGACAATAAATGAAAAAAGACCTTACCCCAACCTTACATGTCTCTATCAATATTCGTTGACTCTCCTCCGTTTGCCGATATTTGAACGCAACAGTTTCCTAATAGGTCATTACTACAATAATTCCATTTAGTCTGAATTTAGACAATGTTTATAAGGACACGTATTGTAAAGGTTATATTCATATATGTATACGATTTTTAACAGATCTTATGTGATTGTACACGATTGATGGTTAAAACAATTATGTATAGTATGGTTTACACAGATTGCAACCTAAGAATTATTGGTGTAAAATAAAAAGTTTGTTTTGTGTAACTTATGGAAAATTATGTACTCACTTGGGTGGACATGTGTTGACATATATTAATGTTGCTACATCAAGTATCTTGTGAAACATTCATTTAATATATTAATCGGAATCCTATACATATATTTGCATACGCATTTCTTGGCTCAATTAAAGTTAATATAATCTAGTGGATCAAGCGAATATTGCTTGTATTCCATGGCAAATTATTGTCATTATCAAAGACTTTTGATGTAGCGCGAATTTATCTATATATCACCTCCTACAACAATGACCTAATCCGATTGGCGTAGAGCGGTCACGAGTCCATGGTGTATTTTCCATACACCCCGAGTAATTTCCATACACCATGAAACACCTATCAACTTAAAACAAAATGGCGTCTGTTCGATAAGCTGCTAGATAAGTCTTGTTATTATATTTCTATTTATTTTTTACATATGTACTGGAAACCAATTAAAATATCGATTTTAACTGAAACTGTGCTGTATTTTAAATTGATGACACTATTTCAGCTTTAAAATTTATGACAACTTTAAGCCAATGCTTATAATAATAAAGTTACAACGATACGCACTTCCATTTTCTGTTCTTCCATTCCTTTCTCGAAATATATTCTAAGCCACAATGTTAATAACATTTATATTGAATGCGAACAATTCTGACCCAAAACACGAAATACGAAATCGTAATACTCTCGGAGCGAGTTATTTAATTCCCATCGAAGTTTACAATACAACTATGCATGACATACACACAATCCGAAATACGTTTTGGATTCGTTTGATGGTTTAAAAATTATTTTACTGTTAAATTAGAATTCCACGTCCGACTTGTTGTCCTTAAAATCCGAGAATCTAACATAAACTAGTGATTTTTGTCACATAAAATTACGTCACGAGAGATACGTCATAAATTGCGTCATCAATTGAATGAAAAACAATAGTAAGGAAAGCCGGTTCGGACATAAATATATAAAAAACACACCAAGGAAAAGGTAGTCGGTGAGATATAATCGCTACACTGTTAGTAACTGATGGTTTATGGGATATACACCCTCAGAATGTCATACCATACTCGAGCTTCGCTCTCGTATGGTATGAAATTACTTTAGGGTGTTTATCCCATACACCATCAGTTACTAACAGTGTAACTAATAATTGTACCAATGTCAGCAAAACAAGATATGTGTTTCCAGACAATACCACGCAAGAGAAAAAACCCGCTTATAAATACATGTATCTGTTTTTAGGATAGAATATATGACGAAAAACTTTTTGTGAGCATTTTGGTCCATACAAATACAAATTAAGTTCGGAATCTGATTATATCAATTGCTGTATAAACGATATAAGCAAACGTGCTTTGTTGTGATACATTAACAAATAGTTTGTGTACTGGCTTATGAAACTTATACACGGGGATATTATTATGGCAACTGGACCTCTTGCTGGAAATACTTTTCCAATGCTGACACAAATGGAAAAATCAGATTGTGTTTATATTTGCATTAAGAATAATTTAATTAATACAATACAGTCTAACCATCATTCTGGTAAAGAATTGGAGTTATGTCAGAGACAAAACACAATTTGCTTTTGCAGTATTTAATGTTAAACCATGTTCATATTGTTAATCTATCATGAATGCAATTGTATATTTCTTTAACGAGCAAAGTAAGTGTGCTTCACCACACTACTCGATTATAGCAGAAAAAACATTTGCAGTATTGCTGCGGTAAGTCAGAGAGCCGACATTGGAAATGATCGGTATGTCGAGCTAATCTTCCAAGTATGTTGTAAATCGTTTCTATATAACACATTGATATCGATATTTTGATGTCCATTTTATTATTTAGATGTAATAAAGTCGCCGCATTTGGATGCTTACGCATTTTTGTTCAATACATTTAATGCTAAAACAAATCAACAGCAATCATACGCTAAATATTACTAGCATTGAAAAGATGATTTTTATAACTAAATACCCGTTCATAACGCATTGAACCCATAAATGGATGTCCACACTGATACAATTAATTAACTAGTCTAATTATGTCACCTTCCGTTCATTCACATATGTATATGCATCTGTTCATATTGCAGCTCCCTCCAGAATGTGCATGCTTTTAAATGTCAAGAACTTGTTAATATAATTATTCAAGTCCATCTTGACGCTTATCAGAACATAATTATATACATAAGAGATTAAGATTAATATTTAATTAACATTTCTCCACTACTGAAAGACAAGACATCTCTGTATGAAGAAACGTAGTGGAACTAACGAGTAATACGTCTGTTATGTAATGTTTTACAACACAATTTTGAAAATTCAGATTACTTAGAGACTGTGGATAACAGTAAACATATACAGGCTTAGGCCAATATCACACTGTCCTCACATATACGTTCGATTGAACAAGGAAGACATTGCGAGAAAAACGAGGAAATTGCGAGTTCTGCAGCCGCAGGGAAATAGTAGACGAGTACCATTTCGTGTTTATATGCGACGTATACAGACCGTTACATTCCGTCGTATTACACAAGACGACCTAGCATGTTTGAATTCCTTAATCTATGAAAGGTTAAAACACACTAAAACATTGTTTAGCCAAATATATTACCATAGCTTTTAAAATAAGAGACAGTTTTATAAACGCTTCAATTTAATAAAAGCACATAAATCATAAACCTTCATACTTGCTAATTATTTGCTCGAATTTTATTTTATTGATACAATTATTACACACAGGCGCATGTAAATATTTGTTTATGTGTAATTACTTGATGATATGCTGTATATGCTAAATTCAAAATAAATAGATCGTTCTGTTCTGATCGCTTTATTATAAATCGATAAAATACAGAGACAATAAAAACATTGACGCGGCTTTCAGGTGAAGGTATGCATTCATACAACTAAGTGACCGTACAAAAGTCCAGTTACACTTTACAAAAGGTCAATCCAAATGATTTGTATAACCATTCCAGGCCTTTGTAAATATTATCGTGCGGTTTTCCAATTGTTTGAAGTTGAAAAGAAAGTATTTGCTTAAAAATGATCATAAAAATAGGTCAAACAATAATAATACAAGCTTAGATTTTTTTTTTAAATTAATTTGGAAGACATTTCATGGACAGGTTTTTCACGATTTTACCAAAGTATTTATATTGCAATGAATATTTCAAGGCAATTATTTGAAAGGGATAACACGATCATATAATAAAGTATGTGGATGGGAAAACACAATTGAACGCTGTTGTTTTTGTTTGTGAGTGTTAGTAAAAGGTACGCATAGCATTTGTGTCCTTGTAAAATGTGGAAGTAAGTCAAATATGTCAAAGCCTTAGAGAATTTGCTTGATGTGATCATTTCGAAGAGAGATTAATTCATGGAGACAGGAGAGGACAATCAGATTTATTCGCAATAAAATAACAAAACAAAATGTAAACTAGGGATTTTGTTTACTTCAAATATCTCTCTACATTTCATTAACCACTGTCATTCGTTGTCTTAGAGCTAATATGCTTCAAGACAACACATTGAGCAAATAAAGTAGATGAGAAATGTATCTTTTTTTTCAAAATTTAAATACGTGCTTTAGTGGTTTAAAATAATAATTGCGAAACAGTGTATGTGTAAATTTAATAATAAACACAAAGCGGTGTTATTTTGAGTAAAGAAAATAAAGAATTTGCTTCGTGTAATTTTAATCATTATCCTCATGCAGAGAAATATCTATGTCAAGTCATGTACCACTCTCGTCTGTTGTTTTTTGTTTGCGTCATTCGCAAACATATAATTCTATTTCTACAAATGCGTACATGTTAAACTATTGTTTCCATTACAACACTCCCATCACTTCAAACATCGTCCAAAACATTAAAGATACTTGTATACAAACGCTGTTCAAAATGTAATGAATCACGTGTCATAACTTTTCGTTTAGTTATTTTTTATGTATGACCTTTTTCCTGATATGGTCGGAAAACTTTCGTTAATGTCATGATGCTTGCTATATGCTAAACGACCAAAATCTCTTATTGCCAAAGCAATGCCGTATCCACCATGTGCTTATTTGTTATTAAAACCAATCTTTAAAATCCACCCAATTGTTGTGTTCTCATAGTTATAATTGTAAAGGGTGCGTAATAGTTTGACGCCGTATGCATTAAATTTAGCGCGACGTCGCACGTTCACATACTAAGTTGTTGACGTCGAATTATTTAGAAACCACAAAAGTTCAACTTTTTATTGCGATACACATTTTAACATCAAAAAAGTATAATTCAGAATTGCATTTCAGTGTTTATAGCTCTATAAGAAACTATTTAAATTATACATGTTTCGCATACTATAATTTGAAACAAAAATGTATACTGGGTCAAGCAAGAGGAACCCCTTTCTTCTCTCATATGTTTCATGTTTATAAATGATAACGATGATAGCTTATATTTTGAGAACCTTACATGTCAAGATATAGATAGACTTTCCTTATATATGCTATTGTTTGCTGGTGATATGGCGCTATTTACAACAGATCCTTCTAGCTTACAGGCCCAGTTGAAACGTATATATACTTACTATAGAAAATGGGGATTAACAATAAATTTTCAAAATACTTTACTTACCTTGGTATCAAATTCAATTACAATGATTCTCTAAATGACCCTGTGACAACCCTGAAAAAGCAATTCTTAAAGGCGTATACTCAAATTTGGTCTATATTTAGTAGATTACAACTCGACGTCAAAACAAAATTGTTTCTTTTTTACAGTTTAGTTGTGCATATTATACCAAACGGTTTCAAAGTGTTGGGGGTACATACAAACAATGCGGTTGACAAAATACATCTCAAATTCTTTAAATATATATTATGTATCCGCCACTACGCATCAAATAGGACGTTTCATATTATCTGTTATCTGTAAAGAGAGGACTTTAACATTCTGGTGCAAAATCATCAAACTCACTAAAACAATCTATGTACTATATGGTGTCATAGATAATATTAATGTAAAACTATGCTTGACAAACGCTAGTCAAGACCTTATTGACAATTTAGTTATAAATTGCATGAAAACGTTAACATAACAGATCATTATCCAAAACTCAAACAACGACTTCGAGATCAAAACGTCCAGTCTTGGTCTGATATGATAAATTCGCAAAGTAAAATAGATTATTATGTTACATTTAGACTATTAGACTAAGTGCTCACTCATTAGAAATTAAAATTTGTAGATACAATTTCATTTCTAGAGAAAACATGAAATGCAAACTGTGTAGCAGTAACATGGTTGAATCTAAATATATCTTTTTTTATAGATATGTTCGCGTTATCGAGATTTAAGAATTAAGTATAAAGTTTAGCGAACTTTTTACACTGTCAACATGTTAACCTCTATGATGTTCATCACGTACACTAGATCATTAAGAAATATTTATAAATGTATTTACAATGCTATGTTAAAACGAACTGATTACCTTGTAGCTACTTTGTTGTTTCTTGATAACACTAATTATGTCAACACATTATTTATTTACGTATTCATTTAATTATCTATTCATATTAAATGCGTTTTGTTTAGTATGTCATATGTATGGTAATCTCTGTGTATATTTGTTTAGTATGTGGCAAAAGGAATGTATTTGCTGGCTCTGCCAATAATCGGAAAATGAATGAAATAAAAAGAACAAACGTGTAGACGTATTTTTTATATACATACCTGATATACATACCTCTGCATAGACATCGCAATAAGAACCATCTTATTCCTAACCAGACTTGTGTCACTATGGTGCATGTAATAACGAGAACATGAAATCGCCTGAATATAATAGTTTAAATATTTAGTTTTCGTGTATTTGCTTGTATATTAAATTTACTAAATACTTATTGGTTTGTGTAGACTATTGACATAATTAATCTGCCATATTATATTATATTNACCATACGAGAGCGAAGCGAACCCTACAATATATAATATTATATTGCATGTATATCATATTACATGTATATTATATTATATTATATTTTAGATGACACATACGGTGCTTTCGCGTTACTTAATAGCTTCCATGTTTCTCTCAATACTTTCAAATAATTATATTGATACATTGCATTACCATTTTATTTTATAAATATAAACAAATGTGCACACACAATTCTTTAATTGGTTTCAAGTCCTTAAAGCTAAAACCTTCCGTAAAAAATATCCTTATTTTCCATTAAGACAAATTTGCTTGAGTATCAAATCGGTGATACATGTGGAAAAAAACTATATTGCTTCCGAGTAGATGATCTTTTCTGAGGAATGAAAAAACATCATTTAGAACCTTAATTATATGCACTGTTCATGTTATGATAATACAAAAAAAAAATATGTTTGAAGGCCGGGCAACTTTTTAAAAAATGAATGTAATGAAGGGAGTTCATTACGTATATATTGCAATATATGTTTCTGTTAACAGTTTGCATATTTTGAATGAGTAATACTAACCCTTACCCATAGCCGTATTTGTAAAGTTTAAGGATTTCATTCAAATTTCTGTTTTGATCGTACAAACTGGCTTACAACACAATAAGGACCTTGCTACGCCAGTGATTGGAACAAATTCATCGCCTATCGATCTTGACAGTACTCGGTTAGAAGTCTTCAAATAAATTTGGTTTATGATAATGTACGCTGGGTTTGCAATGTTAAATAATGACATTATAATCTAACAACGAAGCGGATGGTTGATTTACGAAAACGGAGATAAGGGTTTGGCACATGGAGTAATGGAACACAAGTATTTAAAAAGCAACAACATCAGAAGTAAGTGAATAACATGAAAGACAATAACACGGATACATTTCAAAAACCATCAAAACCTGTCTTATCCGAAAACCGGTTGTACCGAACAGGAATCTCGTGTTTGGAAGAATCATTGTCTATAACATGCAAAAGCTTGAAATGCTGCATAATACGTTGAAATATATCATAATTAATAACAAATGGTGCACCAAAATCGTTGGTAAAACCACGATCGGAATTAGTTTAATAAATGAAAACAAATTTGAGAAGGCAAACGTATCTAAGACCTTTAATATTTCGCGGTTACACTTACAGAAGGCTGAATAATCAACATGCAACACATCAATTGGCATCGGGGGTTAGACTTGTTTATGTGCTATATGATCTAGAATGTAACAAACATAGAAAGAAAAAATTGCTTGTTATTTTTCCTCAGAGCATATTAAGTATTCCACAAAACTCAAAGACCCCGGAGAAATAGCATCATTAAGCTGTACTATGGTTGAGCGACGAAAGTATATGGTTAAATTGCATTATCATTAACTTCTCCTTTACTAAACCTGAGATCAATATTTAATCATAGTACGACAAAAAATGGTCGAATACGTGTATTTCTGCGCAAGCGCCGCCTTCTCTGCACAAAATCATTGAGCACGAAGATCAGGATCAAACCTGCGACTGCAAACAGCNCCTTTGACTATTGTGTTTCTCATAATAGTACAGTTTACTTGTGTGTGTCATTTATGTGTTCATTGTTATTCGAGGTTCGATGTTATTTTTTTAGTCAGGCCTGCCCTATTTATCTTTCACTAAGTTCGTGCCTTCTATTAAATTGTAATTTTGGTAATGGTTGTAGTTACAAAATATTTCCTCTTCTGGGAATAAGTTATTTTAAAGTTTAAATGTCTGGAGACATTTTGAAGAATTTCAGTGGGGTTTTATTATTGACCAATGCAAAACTTGTATATGTGATTTCTCTCATTCTTACTGGACAAAACATTTATGACATCACAGTACATGGCTGGACGCACACAGGACAGGGGACTGAATCTCACAAGAGAAACAAATGGACACATACAAGACAAGGGACATAAACACTGGTACATGAGACATAGACACATAAAGTAACACAGAGTGACCTATCCTACACCAGATAGACCTGTTTGTAACGACACATTTGTAGGACTGGAACACAACACGCTGATAATGGCGGATAATTGGGATAATCTCGTGTGAATCCAGCGGACAGTCATTTCATTACGATCTTCATAACCAGTGACATTGTCTCCTTGACGGATTTTTATGGCAATCAGATCCTGACAGATGCATTTGTCACGATCTTTTCTAGATGCGCATTTTACATTCGCCGGGACTGCTGACACGAGATAAACGCCGTTGCGGTTGACAGTAACATTTTTCAACATGACGGGGAACGCCATAAGTAATGTTCCACCTGTTCTGTTTTCCAGACGCATATATTGTAAGTGTAGCATTTCCATCGGCTAAAACAAAGTTCATACACAAATAATCAAAGATAAATGTCGGCATGAGGATTATTTAATTGCATTATGCATGCAGGACATACATAAATGTATGCATATGGTTGACTTTTAGAACAATGACGTTTTAATGTTATTTTTTTAGTTGTTTATTATTAAAGTTATTATTTGTACAGATGCAAATTAAAGGTCTGTGTCCGGTTGTGACATCATAGTTAATTCAAATACATCCATTACAAATAATTAAATTGTTATCCTATATTCATGCATTACTTCCACTTACTTTTCTGGTTAACAGGCAAATGTATAAGAATAAATCAATATCAATTCACTGCCGCTAATGCGTCTGGGAAAATATCACTGAAACATTTGTTTCATTAATTTTGTATATCACCAGTGTTCCAATGAGCTAACTTGTGGCAGATAAAAGTTTGCAATTACGTTTTCATGAATTATTTATAAACGTGGTAATTGATTGTCCGACAACTGTTTATACCTCAATTATCCGAGTGATGATCCTTTCCAAAAGTGAATTCATAATTCATGTTTCCACAAACTTACCAATAATGGAAAGGTTCACCATTTGTCTGTCAGGGGACGGCATGAGTAAGAATTGATACGACCAGAGGTGAGATTGCAAGACATCCTCCAGAATATTGGGCTGAGAGGACTTTCAAAGGTGGCCAAATGTTCGTCGTGTTTGTCGATGGAAGATATATTACACTTCACTGCAAATATAACGCACACGGGGCTATCACTGTCGATTTCCGTGCCCCGCGAAAGTGATACATTAATTAGTTTTAATCCATCACTGAATGGAATCTCGATCTGACTGCAGTTTATCGCCTTAGGGATTACACGAGACGAAGCATCGGAATTGCTGTCCACGCTGGCGTTGCGCGCCCATAATGGGCAGATATTAGCGACCGTGTCTGGCTTAGACGCATGAATTAGTGCAGATCCGGAAATACATTTCTCCAGAATCTGTTGCTGGCCACTAATTAGGTTATACTTTGTTTCAAATTGAAGGATTGACACCAGATGAAGCTGACTGTGTTGTAGATTTATGACAACGTCACATTCGAAGGATGTACGCAAGCACAAACCTAAAATTGAATACAATTGCCCTGTTATTATAATTAAACAACGTCGGTTATTTATTATATTTGTGTTTGTCAACAATTGCATAACATATTAATGGTGTCTGCAATATTATAAATCGTGTGCATGTTTAATTCCTGTATTTTATTAATGCGTTCATGAATAGTTCATACTTGTTAATGATTAATTCATTTAATCAGTACTACTATGTTTACTCGATTGCTTCTTTTAAGGTTATATTTTATAACTATATATTATCTTACAAAAGATGTAAGAATCGTTTATAAGATTGGCAATATTCACCTGCTGAAAGTTTCGTTTTTCTCATGTCATTGTCAGTATAATTCAGGCGAAAATCCGATTCGATGTTGACTGTTCCTTTGGCAACAACAATTGTGTCATTTGCGTTTACAATTGTCACTGTGACATCATCCCGATCTCTTGGCAATACGGCTATATCATTGAGCTCGTACGAAGTGTTTGTAAGATTTGGCAACACGTATTCATAGTATTCAACAGGAGCTTCTGAAACATCGATGATATACAATGTAGTAGCAGGGTCCGTTCAATTCATACTACATGTATATCTATGTTATCATGTACTTGACAATATCAGCATTATATATGTATATGAACTGAAGACTAATTGTCGTATGCATATCATACTTTTACATTTATGTTATTATATATATGTATTTATAGATATCATAAATGTTAAAGTATGATATGCAAAACGACAATTAGACTTCGGGGGGCCGTTTCATCAAACATCGTACGAAAAATTGAGAATACGATACGAATTTCAATGAAACTTTATTTTAAAAGACCGAAGCATATTATTACTAACTTCCAGTAAAATCATGTATTTCATCATTGTCTTACCCGTGGCTTATATCTTGCGGAGCTATTTATCAACAGCTTGTATATTTCCAGTTTTTAAATTTCGGTCGTAAATTGAGATTGTCGTACAACCTTTGATGAAACGGGGCCTAGTTTCATATTAAGATTCATATTAAAATGTACTTAATAATATCAACATTATAAATAGATATATAGTAAATTATGTAAAATATAAATATTAAAGTATTGTATGCTTGAAAAGACGATAAGAGTTCAGTTTCAGATTAAGGTTCGCTTTCAAATGTTTATTAACATATTGCCTATTCGTTATAAATACACTTATTTACTTTATACTAACTATGTACATGTCCTCCCCCACTTTGTATGCGATCAATTAAACTATATATTCTTAACATCAAGTATTCATGTCTTTGTTGTCTTCTGAATATGGGTTACATGTACGTCATTTTTGAGGACGTCAATAACAGGATCTCTATTAGAAGATGCGTATACGTCTTAGGCACAATGTTGACTATTGCGATGATCATTTTAAACCACCAGGTACCAGTTTACGGTCGGAAACGAATTTCATACTTGACTTTGCAATTGTTTCATGACCATGTTAGATATAAGATGCCATACATTTGTATGACACAAACTTTTTTTTTTTTCATATTATGGAAACAAAAAAACGGATTGACCTTAATAAAGCCTGTGCAACAAACGACCGCAGGTCTTCATAACACATTATATATTGAATGTTTGTGATTAGAAAGGTATTTTTAACATGCTTTTATAAAGTTTTTGAAAAGCCCTTTGATTAAATTGGAAAAATAAAAAACGATGCATTCTGAACAAATAGCTTTTATGTTCATGATCAAGATGAATAATAAAGATTATTATTTGAATATTGTGTGCATGTCACCGGTTCATCACATGCAAATACTTTCAGAACTTTATAATATTTTTGAATACATCCTTGAACTATAATTCATATCGCTACTGCATGATGCCCAAGACAATTTTCTTGCAATAAGGTGGCGAAGAGGCAGCAGCAGTTGTATTCATCACACACAATAATGGCTTTTGATACAATTTACACAAATGTTTAACCGTTATTTAAAATGAAATAACAATTTGACAAACCTGCATAAAAATCCGCTTCGGTTACAACTAACCACATATACAGCATGACGAACAAAATGTCTGAAAATATAAATATACAAAGTGAAACTTAAGCTGCAATAGTTTTGCATGTAACCGATTGTCAAACTGTCAGACAAAAGCCAAAGGCACTTCCATTAGTACAGCAATCAGCATGCAAAGGAAAATGGCAAGAGCTTGATTGTGTAATGGCAAATGCATAGATCGTGGTTCTGGGAGACAATTGTGAAATAAGGTCAATATGAAAGTGAGCCTAGGTAAAAACATAATGGATTTGGGACTTTTGCATTTATTTGTGTAAGTGTTCAAGTGTTTACACTGTAATGAGACGAAAAAGTTAAAACTCAAGCATGTCCCGTTCGGACGATTAGAATCGCAGACGGGTAGAACTGTCTATCACTTTTTTATCCTCACAGGATTATTCTGAAGGGGCTTATACATATAATATTCGATCAGAAGTTATTTAACAAACTTGCACTGTTTAATGATCTCTGTGATTGCGAGGTAATTAACTCCTGGTTTTCATCGCAGACAACTGGTCATAAATGACAAACTATTCATCTGGGAGATATCCCGACAAACAGTGTCAATTATACATGAAATCGGCAAATAAAACGATATGGCTTGTAATGGACAGGAAAATAACACGATTAATAAATGGCAATCTCTGACGAATGTGTCACCCGGAAACTAAATAAAAAACTCTTAAATATTTTGTTTAATTATTTTACAAAGTATTACTCCTTCTGTGTTTCTTTTGGAGAACAATAAAAAAATCTTATGCAGATAGAAAGATCATATTTATGAATTTATGACTACAGGCGTTACGTTTCTCTGCTTGTCATCTGGTATTTCGTGGACAAAAAAACGGTTATTAGTTTGGAATTCGTATTCATCAATAAATGTATTATACAGAATAAAACAGATGTGACAGGCGAACGACCGCAATGGGTTGCAAACATGTGTATTATTCCAACAAAAATGAAAGCATTTTAATTAGCAAAAATTGTTTGCAAATAACATGTTCGCCTATAATAGTGTCAACAAACAATATTATAAAGTAGGTGTTTACAACTAATAATTATTTGATAATTATTTTTAAGTAACAATACAAATTGTCTATAAATGTTCATATAACAATATTGCATTGACGTTTAATGTATTCAGTTCATTGATTACTTAAGAAATATTCGACGGGTAACCGTTGGTTATTGCGGTAATAACCCACGGTATGGAGATCCGATGCGTAGGAATTAAACCACGAGGGCGTAGCCCGAATGGTTTGATAACAAGCATCGGAACGACATACCGTTGGTTATTACCGCAATAACCAACGGTTACCCGTCGATTATTTTGATTCTACGACAGTTCCACCACGAAAATGTGTTTCAATAACATCCGAAATATAGTGTCCGAATTATATGCTACTTAATCCAAATAATAACTAGATCCCTTAACACAGCTTTAATGTGCCTTACTACTTGTTAAAACTTATTTTATATACAGAACAATTGAATTAACTTTGCTTCCAGTGCGTTAGTTCGGTAATAAGTACTTTAAGAAGAAAAGATTTTGTAAGTTTATTCGGTAGAATGTTTTCACAGCGCGTGCGAGGAAACAACCGTTGGTATATCGGGGGAAATAACCCACGGAAAGCTCCCTTCTCATTATAATGCGCAAGCGTTGGTAATTGACGTGCGATTGTGGTAGAATATAAAATACACACATCTTAAAATATGCTTGTAATAATAGTCACAAGTATACTACGGCTATAAGCTATTATCAAGTTTAAAAGTGTTTTGTTTTTTCTTGCTTTTAGTATATTCCTAAGTTGTGTCACGGTTGTATTGTGTTTTTGTTGATTACAATACCAGTGTTCAGGTATTATTGACTTCTTTTGATTCTATACTATTTATAACATAGACATTTCTTTGAACATATATTATAGGTCTTTTTAAATATTTAATGGCTGTACTTTAAATAATATCAATATGACAGTACATTTTTTGACAATTGAATATCATCATTCCAAAATTAAAAATGGTCGTAAAACTGTTAGACTATTAATTTGCTTGTGCTAACAATTACGAATATCAAACAAAAAAATAGGCGAATGGAAGTGAGTATTATAATAAAATAAACATGTATTTACAGTAATGTTTATATCAGTAATATATGCACTTCAAAATAACAAAAAGTATTAACATATGTTATCATCTTCATTTGCAATATGTTAGTTTGTAATTCAAAGATACATACAATTATTTGTATATATGAATTTCACGTTATATTATATTGTGTTGATTAAAATAGACACACGACTCAGATTCGATTAAATGACGGGATTCGCCTCTTTGTAAATGTCTATAATGAACACAAAAACTCAGTTTAAATATAGCATATAATCTTATATACGCTACATTTATACACAGCCTACAACATTTGATGCACACGGTTTTACAACAACCGTACCTGCTAGTAACTCCCGTCCTTTCACATTCATGTTTCATTCCCGTTTATCGCCAACAATGATTAAGTATTCCAAACTATTTTCAGTTGTTCATAAACTTATAAATAACACTTGAAGCACTCTCCACTGATTATCTGACAAAACTGACAACAGTGTTGCCAAAGATATAGCTCAGCATAAGTCGATGGCTGTTCCGAGCGTAGGTCGGTCCTGACATCAAATACAGCACTGCTAGTACGTAGTATATTGTTTAATCAATTAAAGAAATTAGCAAAATATCCCTAGAGAGTGAGCATACAAGGGATTAGTTCTATTAGATTCCGTTTGAAAAATGCCCGGTTCATATGGGAAAACAAATGTGATACAGCGTTAAGGTCAGGATGTGTGATACAATGGCAAAAAACATAATTGGATAACAAAAAGACACCGACATTTTCGCTATGAGCCCGGTGCAGTCTATGGAGTTCAAACATGTTTTATATAGGCAACTTGTAATATTTAATGCAAAGTGATTGGAATTCCTTGTGTTTAGCAAGTATAGGAATTAGTGTAAAATTGTTGTAACTGCAGACATATTTTATATTAAATACAATAGTCATTTATTCACCCTTCCAAATGTCAGCTTGGAGGGTTGCTTGATAGTGTTTGGTTTTTAACGTATATATTACGGTGTTGTTTTCCGAAAGCAAGTATTAAAACAAAATACCCCGTCATAAAATATCTTTCATGATTTTGTAGA